>JAOBRH010420052.1:0-10940 GCA_027575125.1 Umimayanthus parasiticus | reverse complement strand
ATACCATATCAACCTTGTTGATCAGACCCATATTCAGCGTACTCGCCCACGCAGAAAAACATTTTTTTTCAAAACTAATCTTCGATTCTTTTTAAAAGACTGCCTGTGGTTCGCGAGTCTGGTTTAATATGGTGCGTCAGTCAGTCTAACAGTCTCGCTATAATCTGCTTTTACTGTTACCTAGCATACAATCCCCGTGGATGTTCCTGATGATGATATTCACAACAAAATTCAATAAAGTTCAAGGAAGAAAAAACTTTGGAAGGCAGATTTTAACCTACATATGCTTGCAAAGAAACGCCACATGTAATGAAGTGATGTATTGTGTTTTTCCATAAAAACTTGCAGTTACATTTTCATCTGAAGCTGAGCCTTAATTGTTCTTAGCTTATTCTTTTGGCAAATTTAAGCCTCGTTCTTATAAAGTTGCTCTTATATTTAAAAAAAAGCGTGTATGAATATTTTAGGCCGATTTTTGTTATCGGGTTGAAAAATTTCAGTCGGTTTTCTACGGGAGAATGATACTTGCCAGCTTAACGGCTTAATTGAACTCTACTTCGGCTCAGCTGTCTGATGTTCTAACTTGGCTGTCATTTGATCTTTAGGTAGTATCGGCACTCTTGCCTACACGATCTGCACTCAGTACCCTCAGATGAAGATCACAGTGTTTGATTTGCCGCAAGTTGTCAACATTGCACCTCAGCACCGACCGTCGCTGGCCGAGTGTCCCAATCAGGGTAAAGTTAATTTTGAGGGCGGTGACTTCTTCAAAGATGAGTTACCCAAAGCGGACTTGTACACCATTTGCCGCATATTACACGACTGGGACGACAAGCAAACGGGAGCTTTGTTGGATAAAGTGTTCGATCAATTGCCTTCACGTGAGCAATGTCGGCTAACAATTGCTGTTAAACGTGCGTGTGTGTGTTTGTGAGGGGGATGAAGGGGGATGAGAGGGGCGGGAGAAGGGGGGAATATTCCTCCATCCATATCCATGTAAATTAAGTCTTGCTTGGTTGTGAGAATATAGGAATTTCTCATACACAGCCATGCAAAGCATCATTTCTTCGAATTATAATACGGGTACAGTTAAATGAACTTAGAGACAAACCGTTTGTCGCGTTTCTTGCTTATTTAACTCCTTGAGTAGCTTACGCTAATAACAAGATGGGAGAGGAGGTGACAGATCACGACACCGGTATTAGCCTACTCTTATCGACAAGTGTGTGGGTTTTTTTTAAGTCCCCCAACAGAACGTCGAGAGACTAGACCAACGGCTTAACGTCCCTGTCGACGGACGGTGTGTTGAAAGAAGGTCACCCAAAGTTCAACCCTCGACCAGGCCGGGGATTGAACCCGGGACCTCCTGGTTGGCAGTCAGAGATCTTACCGGTGAGCTAACTGTGCTATAACCTCGCACACATGAAGGGTTTGAAGGGTTAAATGCATAATGGCTACCTATTTTCTTGCACAGTCCCTTTTTCACTGCACACAATGATCTTCTTTTTGCTCTGTTTTACGAGCTTGAATTGAAATGCTTTTAATTGAAAATACCTACTTGATTCTTTGTCAGGGGGAGGTGTTTTGATTGGAGAAATTCTCCTGGACGATGACGAGCTGGGTCCGAAAGAAGCTGTCAGCTGGAGCCTCGTTATGATGTGTGTTACTTTTGGTCGAGAGAGGTCTGGGAAAGCGTATGGGAAATTGCTGACGGAGCGTGGTTTTGTCGACGTGCAGTACAAGTTGAACCCAGAGCCCTTGATGATGGGAGTTGTTTTTGCTAGGAAACCTTAGTTGCCACAGACAAGGAACTGTTGTTTCACTGAGGTATAATTGTGGTGAGGGTTTCCTATTTCACGGTGGGTGGGTATCAGGTGCTGAAACCTTGTAGCGGACCTTGTGCACCTTGAGTTTTGCACTAAATCAAAAAATAAATAGATAAATAAACTTAACCTCGTTCCCAGTGCTATCTGCGCCTCAAGGCCCCTGACGAACCTTTCGTTGGGGGGCCTTGACGCACGAATGGCACTGGGAACGACTGAGGTTGAAATAGACTAACGTCACATTTTGTTTTTACATTTACAAGGCCCAGTCCCTCACCTCCAACCACTGTACAGTTTGCCTGCCTCGAATAAAGTCAAAACAATATTTTATACAAATTTAAAACGAGTGTTACAACAATAACAGATAACTATTTTCAATTCAAGCAGCTTCAAGTTTTATAGTTTTATTGCTTCTAACAGTTCGAATTCTGTAGTTCTTGTATTCGTAGATCTTTACATCATTTTTAGCTTAGTTTTAGCCTCAAACCTGTAAATTTTTTATGCTTGTAAATTATGAATAATTCAGTCTATGTTGTGGCTGCAAGGTTTTTGTGAATAAAATTAACAATTTGGGTTGATCATTTTTTATGTTCTTTATAAAACAGTGACGAAAAATAATGCCCTAATTTCTTGCCCAATTACCTCTAAAATGCGGGAAATGCACCCTCACACAGTTTGAGGAATCTCAATTTAGGCCACGTACCTCTTGCCGCAAGCTTGCTGGTTGTGTGATTCTTATAAAAAAATTAAATGTTTTATCCGTGATTTTTTTTTAAAAATATCAATAGATATTTATACTAAATAACCATCTGCTATGTTTCTAGTCAGTGGTCACTGTGTCACATTAAAACTCTTAACACATACGTCAATCGAGGCTATTTCTGTTGATTCGGCTTAAATGTTTTATTTTACAAGACATATAATTGGTACATTCTTTACCCGTTCATTTGCTTGATGTTTTTCAAAAATTTAGTACCAGATTGTTTACAATTTTTGTTTCTATTTCCCAAGAGAACCGCATACAATAATGCAGAAGACATAAAATTTTTGGTTCCAGTACATGTATTCTTCACAAACGTGCAAGGAGATATTTTGTATTTTCAGTTCCGAGTACTGTCACTGATCGCGCTTTTTTGCAAACTGTTGTCTTCAAAGGTAAGTTATTTCCCTTCAACTGAATTGAAGTGAACTATTTTGAGTGTAAATATATTGGTTTGTGTTCATCAAGAATCGGTTGCATATAAATTGACCGCTGCACCTTTCAGCGATATTTATCTGTTCCTGCCGTCACATTGAACTTTCATTCCTATGGCAACGTTGTATTTACGGCCAAATTGATTACAAATTTCTACCCATTTGTTTAATGAAAAGATTTTTCATCCTTTAATTAACGGTGATTCTTAAAACACAAGTATCCGTCAAAGACGACATTTGAATTACCCATTTTGCGAAAACACCAATTTTTTGTACCGACCTGGTTGGTCGTCGACAGTCCAAGTGTTATACTTTATATAGTCACACTCATCAGTAAAAATAACCTTGACAGAGAAGAAAATGGCGGTTTGTATAATATCTATATCTATATCTATATCTATATCTATATCTATATCTATATCTATATCTACATCTACATCTACATCTACATCGATATCGATATCGATATCGATATCGATATCTATCTATCTATCTATCTATCTATCTATCTATCTATCTATCTATTTATCTATCTATCTATCTCTCTCTCTCTCTCTCTCTATATATAGGGTTCTATATATATGGGGAAAATACTGCCACAACAAAATGAGTTCGAAACCGTAATCACCAAGTATCTGAAAACAAGGTGTTTTTTTCTGCCATAAATGTTTTAGCAGATATAAACAATTAGGATTACTAGACAGTATTTGTAAAACGAAAATAAAGTGTAATGTTCTCGAAATGTAATTTTCTGTTAATTAAAATGGCTATGCATACATAGTTTTATTGTCTTTTATTGACAATGTGATCAGGATCATACAACCGGCTTTTCACAACATATTTCAACCCTTAGCGGCGAGCAGATCCAGGACTTTGGAAAGGGGTACCACGAGTGCCTATTAAGGCGGAAGTTTTCTAGGGGGTCTGGGGGCATGCTCCCTAGAAATTTTGAAAATTTGAATCTCTAAAATCCATTTCGTGCAGTTTGAGACAAATTTCGTACTCCTTCAATACTATTTTAATTGCTCGAAAACTTCGTTTTTGTAAAAAAAAAAAAAAAAAAAAAAACCCTCAAAAATCGGGGTATACGCTCCCTTGGCCCCCCTTGGATCCTCCACGTGCTTAGTACAAACTTAGAAAACAAAAATGCGTAGTAATGCCACCGCCTTACTGCACATTAATATTGTTTCGCACTTTTCCCGTTGTTGCTCAATTTTTCAGTGAGAATGGAAAATGTAGTTTAGTAACAAGGTTTGGTTTGCATCTCAGATTTAAGAAAAAAATGATTAGATTGCTGTAGTACACGTTGCTTCACAAAGGTATATTGGGCGATTATTTACAATGTATGTTAAATTTTGAACCAAGCAAATATCTGTAAATGTTTACATACAAAACATAATACTAAGTCTTGTATCTTTAATGGAATCACGTAAACTTTTCTGGGTTTATTACTCAAGACTCAACTGAGATCCGTCACTCAAGGCGATAAGTGCTTGTTCTTAATTCATGCTATTATAATACATGTAGTTGTATTTTGGAATGTGTACATACAATATCAGCTGAAAGAATGCTATAGCTATTTACATATAGAGCTAGATAAACAAAATGTCCGTGGCTTTGGGAAAAAATAGAAGACAATCGAGACAGATGCAAAAACGAATGTATAGACTCAGTCATCATATATCTTTAAATAATATATATTTGTAAAATGCTTAAAAACATGCGTTGGATTTTCACTGGCGATAATCTATAACATAAACATATTGGCTTCGTGGAGTGAAAAGCAAGGTAACCTGATTTCCTTTCTTGACGCTCTTTTTCTTAATTGCTTTGTTTTAAAAAGAGTAAGAGGACACCAAAACAAAATAAAACTAAAAGTATACAGATGTAAATGTATCAAACAGCCGATGTGAAAAGGTTTAAACTTAAGAAAATAGCCTTTTCGATCAAATTGATCACAATGATCAATTTATGGGCTACCACTGAAAGCGTTTGTATTACAACCAACCTTACGGCGAAAAACCCACTATATACCCGGCTTCAAAAATCCTTAGTCTATAATTGTTGGCACAAACGTAGAAAAAACAGTCTTCCCTTCAATTTCTTCAGGTTGACAAACTCAGTACTAATTTTATACAGCAGTTTGGTTTTGGATCCATATACAGAATATAGTTTGTAAACAATTGATCAATAAGTATATACCACTTTTTCTAAGAAAAAAACTTTACAAGAATATGCACCAAGGCTTAGATTTGCACAACAGAGAAAGAAAGGGAAAGAGACAGAGACAAAGACAGAGATGGAGACAGAGACAGAGACAGAGACAGAGACAGAGACAGAGAGACAGAGAGACAGAGACAGAAAAAGAAAAAGAAAAAGAAACAGAGACAGAGATAGAGATAGAGATCGAGACTGAGTGATGGAGAAAGAGACAGAGAAACATGCAGAGAGAAAAAATTTCATGCATAAATACAAAAAGAATTTAAGAACAATTCGAGGCTGAATTTACACGTTAAAAACTCCTGAACACGGAGTTTGTGTGGTTCTTATGTTTAAAAAAAGCGTACACATATCTGTAATTCTTTCTGCTCTCCACACATGTCTCCCTAAACCCACTCTTCCACCAGTTCCAAACCCTTTTCTTCCTCTATTGCACTCTGATACATCTGATAAAGTTCATTCCATCTCTCGTCAATGGCCTCCTGCGAGTAGTCCACAATTTCTATATCCTTCTTTCGCAGCGGGCTAAAAATACTAAATCCTTTTGTCAACAGTTGCATGCCAGTTTGAACTGCAAAGGGGTTGACTTCCTTGAGACTCTGAACAATTCTGTGAGCTTGCATAGATTTTAAGATATCCAAAGGGAAACCTCTCCTTACCACAATCGAAGACTTCGCTGTCTTACTGCGCTCAAGTGGCTCTAGATCTTTAGGACTTTCTTCTACGGGATAATCTGGAAAATAATAATAGACTTCTTCAAGGTCATCAGACCAGTGAACACTTCTTTTATCATCATTTCTTTCATCCGCTTTTGACAGAACGTGAAGCTGTATAGGGTTCAAAGATTTTGCAGAAAATCTCGGCAGTTTTGAAAGCTTTGCAAGCGCCATATTCGGCACTGTTCGTATGATAACAAGCCCTGTTCTTCAGGCGATAACCTCGAACTTTACGACTTCGACAAGAAGAGGCTTTCAACCGCTTGTTTTAAAATCTTGTCAGTACACTTTGCAATTTGACCACACCAGTAAACAGGGAGGAAACAAGATGGATGTATTCCGTAGCAAACCTGGAAGTTTTGGAGATTTCATATGACCATGAACTGGCTGAATAAATGCAAATCATAACTACCGGCTGTTGCGTTTTTGGAAAACATGATTAATCTTATAACCAAACTAGAAAAACCACAAATTTTAATTGTTAAACAGCAGAATGTTTCTATATTCAGCAAGCCAATAGGATGACACAGGGAACTTTTAAAAACACGAAGGCTTGTTTTCTCATATGAACTTTGGCAGATTCAGAAGCACGGAGACGATTATTGAGGAGCGTTTTTTGGTAGCAAAGACGACCTGAGGCATGCGGATGGTGTTATCACCCAACAGTTATGTCGCACAAATCTGTTTTCTTTTGTATCTACGCTTATTGAAGTAAGGATAGAGTAAGCCGGAACTTAAAATGTTTGATTTCTGCGATCTTATCGTAATATATCCTTAATTGTATTTGAAGTAAACACCTCTTCCTCAATATAATTCATTGTTTATCACCAAAACATCTTCATAATAGTTGAGATGATATTCAAGTCAATTTTTTACTAACAAACAGCGTTTTATAAATAGAAGTGATGTTATTAATTTTTATTAGCTTGTTGACAATAATAATCTTAGCTTCATATTGTAAACTTTGTGATAGTTCTTTCACACTATTGGATTTTATTTTTGACTTTTATTTTCACACAGCTACATTGTAAATAAGTGCTAACTTTTTGGATCGAGTGTCTAATAAAGTTATTATTTTATTGTAAACTTCATTTGTTCCTCTAAACGGTATCTCTAACCGGTTTTGTCAGCAATAAGGATCTAGAACTGACAGGATAAAAATATAAAAAGCAAGCAAAAAACTGAACACAAAAGAGCGCGTAATGGCACGTTTAAACTGGAAATCAAACATTGTCCAATTTTGTTGGTCCAACAAGGTTGGATGGTATTCGAGGAGAATTTTGTACTATTGAAACTATCAAAATCGTCAAAAACCATGATCATCCAACAGGGTCAACGGATCCAACATGTTCCATGCAACAATATTGAATGAAGTTGGGCCAACTGTTCCAAGCCCTTAGACTTGGTCAAGTTTGGTTCAGCAAATTCAATATATACAGTCAAAGCTGCAAGTCAGAATTTTGTATTGAAGTACTTGCCTTCTGGAAGCAATACTATGCGGAAAAATGCCAGACCATGCATGAAATGATAAAAACACTTTGATAAACAAGATATCTTTTCACGAACGTAAACTTCACCAAACAGGTCTGATAACGGTGAAACATTTGTTTGACGACACTGGTAAATTGAAGCTATTTCTATACTGTGCAAACGCAGGCGTTAAAACGAGAATATACTTAAGGTTGGTGTCTATTGTAGATGCTATACCATGCAAGATATTGGGAAAAAATGATAAATGCTGACAATACTTCGCCCTTTAGTTGAAGTATTATAAGCTCCCTAAAAGTAAAACAAATTAAGCACAGGGGAATCAGGCGCGTAGCTACCTGTAAGCCAGGTAAGCCCGGGCTTACCAGTTTTTCTGAAAGCCTAGCACTTTTCTTTATCAAATTTCTTTCATTTCGGAAAATGAAGGTACAGGACAGACAAAATGGTCCCTCGGGCTTACCAGAAAAAACTGGCTGGCTACGCGCCTGGGAATATTTTATACTCTAAAAAATTGGTTGCTACAACACCAACTGCACATGCATGGATTTCCAAACATTTTGCGCAAAAGCTGTAGCCGAAATATACATGATTTTGACACAAGATAGTGCTGGAAACTAATTTTAAGGTAATGCAATAAAATATACTGAGTAAGTACTCAGCATTCAATGTTTTACTGTAGACTGACTCCGATAAGGTGTACTTTCGGCGGTGGAGAAGCTAGAAGGAGTTGAAGATCTGCGGCACGTCTTTTGTGATTAACGTTTTGTAATTAAACGATTTCTGGTCTCTTTTCGAATGGCTGGTTGTCACTAAATACGAGAACAAGTCAGATCTCCCTCCATTATCAAGATAGCATATTTGAATACAATGCTTCAGATCCACCATTACTTTTCAACGCACTTATTCTATACTGACGCAAATTGTTTCATTTTAAGTGTAAGTACAAACGGTTTTCCAATATTTGAAAGATTTCCCCAAGAAGAACTATTCGAGAGTGGGGAGGGCCTTAATAGAGAAAAGGCCAATATTAGACTTAAGGTTACTGTTCAGTTTGAGCGGTGTTTTCGGTTAATGGAGCATATCTCTGTTATTTCGTGTCGTAACCCCATAAACCTATATATCACTGAAAAGCTTATTGAATTCTCTAAATCGCTGTTTTATCTTTATTTGCTAATTTTAAATAAATAAAGAGAACGAACGCCTTGTTTTCCGACCTTTGTTTTCCCTTTCTGGAGTTCCAAGTCGGACGTGTTGCGTTTGATAGCATCAATTATTATATTTTCATATTTGACACAATTTGCAGTCCAAAACCGTGTCAGCGTTTTTTGAAAGACCGCTTTGTTTGTATTTTACAGCCAAAAGCCCGAAATAGCACTTTCGTAATCGAAAGCGGTGGAGTTTTATCGTGATAACTTGAAAAGATTTTAGAATCTTAAAAAAGCACTGATACGGTTTTAAACTTCCGTTATTTAGCTATAAAACTTCCAAATTTCAAATCAATAGAAGAAAAACCGCCCGAGTTGTAACCTAGAGTGTCTCATAGATTTGTCATAAAAATAGTTTTGAGAAAAAAGCTTTTAAAGGTTTTGGCGCCCCCTCAAACTAACTTCCGGTGAAATTTTTCTGTTTCAAAATCTCGTGTGTATGAAGTATCACAAATTTTTTTTTCGCTATTTTAAGGCTTTACTTCTGATCTGTCCATATGGATAAAAATCTCATTTTGGCCACTTCCTTCGGTTTCAAACTGAGCAGTAACCTTAAGAGTGAACATAAAAAAGAAAACAGCATTTTTTTTATGCATTTGGAAAGAAGCATACTTCTTGATTGAACCACGTTCTTGTTCCGGAAGTGCATCCGATGGAACGCACCCTAAGCATCTATTGCAGTAGAAAACAATAGTCTAGTACATGTACTTGCCTTGTAGAGTTTCATGTTTCTTTTAATATAGACCCACCTGTACAACTATACTTAAAATATTGTTCCATTACTTGTAATTAATCTACGTCTTGACAGTATTTTGAAAATACTATCTCTGATCATGTAAATTATTATTTTGTTCTCACCTTTGTGTATGCAAGGATCTCTTAAGACTTTCTTTCACCGGCCCAAAGCACATTGCGGGAGAAAACAATAGTTGAGTACATGTATGTACTTGCCTTGTTGAGTGCCATGTTTTTTTTAATATAGAGCTTTTATGCTTTGCTGTCTAATTTTTGATGTGCAGACAATGGGGGGAACGTTCAGTGGTAAAAACCAGGACTGTACGAAAGGAATATATGCGATGGCAGGTAGGATTGTTTTGTTCTGGACTAGTTTAGGTAGTAACACGAGTAATTATAGTATAAATTATCCAACAAGATATATCGAGATGTACTCCGTCGCCCGTAGCTAATGCAGTAAAACATCAAGGACGTTTTAGAAACAAATTGCGCAAAAACTTACAATGCTCTGTCTCTGAACATCAGAAAATCTGTTGGCATTGAGAGAAAAAAACGTACAAAGCGTCATCTGAAATCCTTATCATATTGTTTCGTTACATGTACAGTACTTGTAACTAATGTATGTCTTAAGGCCAAACAAAAAAATGTGTGTTTCCGGTTACATGTTTCTTAAAATTAGGGTAGGTAGGTCGGATTATTTTTTTATATTTTGAAATAATTTTATTTGCCTGAAGTATATTTTATAAAAACAAAACTGGTATATCTACATTTTTCAGTCTGTCACGTGGTGACAAAGAGTTTGATCTCGGCTGACGTGTTGTCTGCAGCGCGCGAGCGTTACTACAAAAACACTTTAGTAAAGTTAGTTTTAATGTAAGTTGCAATAAAAACAGACTTGAAACTGAAAATTTTTTTCTGCGAGAAGAATTAATGGTAAAAACCCAAAAACGACAATAAAAAACTCATGGTCGGTGACCTAAACTTAGGGACGGTCGGTAACCGGAAACACACATATTTTTTTTGTTTGGCCTAATATTATTTTGAAATTTTAAAACTTTGTTTAAACTAAACAGACGTCTTTCATAAAGTTCGCATTAAATAGATAAAGACGAAATAATGTCGAAGTGTCTGCTAAATTGTGCATGAGTGTTTTCTTCCATCAAAACGAACAATTTTATGAAATTTACCTGCAGCAGAGTCGATAGAACAAACTGGTTATGAAGCTTGACAAATATTCAAATGTTTGTACGCAGCTGCTTCCTGTTATGTTGAACAAACCGTGACCATGCACATTGTATAATTTTTTTGTAAATAGTTCTACCATTTACAGATGACCTTTATAGGTAGCACATTGAAAGCCTCTTTTAAAAACCACTGCGCTGACAAATCTTAAAAATTGGTATTAGAAGACCCTAGAATTGGTATCATGTTACCAGAAAAATGGCTTATCGGATGATCGCCACATAAAAAAGAATAAAAACGGAGCCGAATCCTCAACTCATTGCCCTACGGCCACGAGTTAAAATACTGCAGGAACGCAGCTAAAACCTCAACTCGGT
>JAOBRH010419941.1:0-10943 GCA_027575125.1 Umimayanthus parasiticus | reverse complement strand
TATCCAGGTTCGGCATACAGGAGTAACTCACTTTTAGAGTGTTTTTGTTGAAAATTTTCTTAAGGGGATGGCCGTCCATCGTTTGACGAGAACGTTGCATGGGCAAAGAAGCAGGATTTGATTTCAGAATTTGCTGGTCATTCAGAGACAGAGGAAGCGCCCCAGACTCGATCCCAGCCGTTTCCTGTTGGTATTTTCATTGTCTTATTCGGGAAGAGGGGACTGGAACGAGCATCTTCCCGAATAAGACAATGAAAACACCAACAGGAAACGACTGGGACCGAGTCTGGGTTTGAGGGCTTGAGGTTTGAGGGCCAAGAGAACTTGTCAAAACACGATTGACCGGCCAGATGCCCCAAATCCCACCAAGAGGCTTCGAGTTTGAAATAATTTTGTTATTAAACAGTAACGGGGATAATTTTTTCGCCCCTTTTCAGTTTCCAGCACAAAAACCGTAAACTGACAAAGAGCATAAATAAATCGTGCTAACATAGCAACATAGGGACACGAGCATAGATGTCATAAATTTTTATCGATCACGGAACGGCTAGTGCATGATATTCCAGTACGTCAGTTTCCGGTGCTGTTTCTGTTACTACCGGCGCGATCAATCGATTGTAGCTGCAACTTTTGTTTCGGAGAGCGACAGTGGAAATTTGGAAACTTCCAGCAAAATAAACCAGTATATTTCTTTGTTTCGCAGAGCTGCCGAGTAATTCCAAGCAAATTACGAGGCCTAGCGAAAATGATTCAGAACTGAGTGTATAATCAAGGTCGGATAGTTCCGCTTCTGCATCTACTGAAGTCGATATGTTGTGACTGGTGTTTCGAAGAACTTTTGATTCGGCATCCATCAAGTCATTATATAGAAATATACATCTAACCATACCTCGAATAAATGTCCATGTCAGCGTCGCACATTTTCATTCTGGTCAGGCCATTTTGTGTCATGCCGTAATTTTCATCCGTGTTGCTTTGGATTGCAGCAAACTTTGGTGTTTGCGGTCACGCGTGCAAACCATATCCTGTTTTACGGCTCACACAAGCAAATGAATTCCATAACATATTGCAACATTAGCTCTCCAAATTTCAGTTTATCGTCGATTCACTCCCTCAGGTTCATACACAAGACTACGCCGATGCATTTCACTTAGAAATTATGAATACGAAGTGCAAGCTAACTAAATCAAACATCAAATGACAAATGTAACACAAGAACAATTTAATCCGGAAATAAAATAAGCAAAGGTGCTGTTGGGAGAACTCGTTCGGATGGATTTTATTCTGTCCCTGCATCTCTGACAGACCTTTCGAATCCGCTCTTTATGTCTAGTCGTGGACTTTTTTCCTAACCTCACAAAACGCTTCTTCAACTTGGTTGCACTTAACTGCTTTGCAGGTACGCGCTGTGCATGTGGGGATCCGAAGCCCCACTCCTCGTGTTTCAGGCAACAGCAAAGTGCAGTGAAGACCATTTACGGCCTATTTTGAAAACTGATTGTGAAGAAACAGAAAATATAATGTCGAAAATATACGGCTGTTTTCATGTAAATTTTAAACTTTTGAACAATTTAAACAGAAAGGAAGTAACAATAAGATAATAAAGGACAAATTAAGTTTGAAAAAATTATATATCATTTGGTTTCCATGGCAACAACAATTTAATATTCACTAAAATAGTATAAAATAAATAAATTGAAAGAAAATTTGCTGCAGTTTTGCTGAAAATAAAGTTAATGAAAAATCAAAGATGACGGCTAAGACGTCTGACATGTTGTTGCAATAGCAACAGGACTTACTTAAAACTTTATTGTTGTTATGAAAAGTAATTAGCTAACCCAAAGCTGCTTTCATGCCAAAGCTCAATCTTTTATATGCAACCACTTGGGAAATCATGTACTTTCATACGCTGATTTGTTTGTAAAAATAGCTGGGCAATTCTAGGGTTAATGCATCTCACTAGTAAAACAATATATCGGAGTTGTGCAGGAATGCTTACATATATACTTATGTACATGTAACTATAAAGCTTGAAAAGATAGAGAAAACGATTTAATTATCGTTTCTATAGCAAAACACGTTAAAAAGTACATTATGTTATGTTACATTGCGAACAACTCATCGAACACCTCCCAATCCCTGCCAAGCTGCTGGAATGCCTCTTGGAATTCAGGATTTCTCTTTACTACATGTAGCTTCAAGGCGTCTAGTTTTCCTTTGCCATAAAAGGCGCTGACGCTATCGCACCCAGTAAACGCATGCAGTGCGGGGAGACCACTGCACAAACCCAAACCATAACGCTGGACAACATTGGTAATGCTGATGTAGCGATTCTGTACGAGTCTCGCACCACACTTCAAATAGATTGTAGCTTGAACAGAGCACTTGAAAGCTAGACTGAGTACAAAAACGTTATCACCACGGTGCTTTAACTATTATTTGCTGCATGAAATGCGTGGAGTAGAAGTCTGTTGTCTGCTTTCTCTTTGGAGGACTTTAGATCTTCTCTGATCTTGGCACCCCCATTTGTCTCAGAATACTTTTCCTCTGCCGTAGTGTAAAGCGTTTTCCCTGTTAGTAATCGCAGGAACCTCCCTTTTGCTGTTCTTCGGTGACAAATGCAACTAGCAGCTTCTTATTTGGAGGGTTTGCTAAAAACGTCCTACAGTGCTGTCTTTTAAATGATGTAGATGAATATGTCTGTACTCATTTCCTGAGTAACCTCCTATCTTCTCTCTCTCTCGGTATTCTTGATTGATATTACTCTATAAACATCAAAGACCACATCGATCAGCCTACTTGTTACTCCTTTTCGTATGATCATAGCCATCAGCGCATCTGATCCCTCAGGAAAAGTCCCATGGCCTCATCTGAGCCTCTGGACCATGGCCATTCGGTCAATCATACATGCTGATGGCTGTACTGTGGGATCGCTTCAGCGGCTGGCACATCCTTCTGAAGCTCTCTTGCTAATGTAGACTTGTTGGTCTTCCTTAGAGAGCCATTAGTACTGGCTAATGCCCAGGGAAGAGGTCCAAACAGGTGAGAGAGCACAGGTCTCATTGAAAACTTTCTTGTTTCTGCTCTCACTATCATCTGGGCAAACACTGCTCTGTCAGCCCTCAAAATTACTTCGTTAGACGATCCTTGTCTGCTTCACAGCTGCTCGAAGACGTATCAAAGTTCACAAAAGACTTTTCTTCCAGGCATCTGTTTCTATCTTGGATGAGGCTACCTTAACATAGGATCTCCAAGGAGGAGCACAGCAATCTCCAGCATTGTAGATAGCGACATCATTGTCGTCCACTACTTCTACGCTTCTTTGTTTGGATTTTGTAATTGTGAAGGTCTCTTGTATAGGATAAAAGTCAGGCCGTACTGCCGACATGTTTGGCAATGCCGATTACTCTGTGCAACATACCCTCGCCTGAGAGGGTCTCTTCTAATCTATCGATGTTTTCCAAGGCGAGCGACGTACTAACGTAAGGTTTAATGCTGTCAGGTAACGGGACAGTGTTTTCTGGAGGTCTGCGCTGTGTTCATTTTCTCGATTTGTGAGTAGGCTATTCCATGTTCCACACCGATTGAGGAATCAAATAACATCTACATTATTTGTCAAAGCCCTAACAGCGTAAGGGAGTAATAAAGCATCTGTCACCCACCTGTCACCCTAAATACCAAGTCCTGTCCAAACGAGTTAACCGGGCGCTGTACTCTTGATAAACATGGCTCTTCAGGATACTGTGCACTACCAGATAACAGAGTTGATCGAAATAATTGCACTTCATTGGGGATATTGATGCCATCTTCAGGTTTTCGGAGGCCATGACACTTCGTGTACACTAGAGCACACGGTATTTTGAAGCTGTAACGCAACTCGTCAAATTTCTTCCGTACTTGATGCTTTAAACTTGCCTTGATGCTGCTGTAGAACTTCTGCAAGCTCTTTAGCCATCTGAAGTCTTGAGAGAGTCCCAGGGATGACAAACAATGTGTTGTTACCAAGCAGGTATTCAAAATGCAACATGCTTCCAAACTTTGCCTCAAGTTTTCGGCAAAGGTGCATTTTGATGGAAGTTTTAGCCTCTGCTACCTTCAAATATTCCATAAAACCGAGCATCACACGAGTAAGATCAGTTAGCCTCACCAGTTTAGGTGATTCAAGTATGCCTGCTCTGAAGTGATCAAACAACATCTTATAAGCTGTACTGACTCGACACGAGTGTACAATTCTTCATCCTCAGAGCTACCTGTTGAAGTGTAGGTGCTTAATTCCTTTTGCCAGGTGTGGGCTTTCTAACAACTTGGGTAATAACAGCCTTCGGCTGCTACCAAGTCCGGGACACTGTAGCTAACATCTTGATATCATTCTTCTTCTAATACTATCATCAGCATGCAAATCCAGTTTTTTTCGAATATGCTGGCCTTTGGCGTACTTTCTGACCCTATCACAAAAAATGTTATACGTTTGTATATTGTATACTCTTCGTTGGAGATTTACGCACAGACAGTCTTCGTTCTGTTACAACGGACTCGTTGAACTTGTTTGCATCTTTACATATCTTGTCCAGATCTCTTTTTATGGCAAATATATTGCGGCATTTGCCGTGATACTTGATTTTGGGGGTTCTTCTCCTGTAACAGTATTAGCGACATCTAAAACCGTAGTCAGTACCGTCAAATTTCCGAAGCCCTCAAATCCGTTGTCCATGACTGAGTATCTTGCAATGTTGCCGGATCACCAGACGTTTCGGTGCAGTGTATTAAGCGGCTATCTCGTATTTCTACGCAAAGACGTTTCTTGACGGATTCTTCAAAATCTATATTCACGTTTCTTCGTTGGAGATTTACGCACAGACAGTCTTCGTTCTGTTACAACGGACTCGTTGAACTTGTTTGCATCTTTACATATCTTGTCCAGATCTCTTTTTATGGCAAATATATTGCGGCATTTGCCGTGATACTTGATTTTGGGAGTTCTTCTCCTGTAACAGTATTAGCGACATCTAAAACCGTAGTCAGTACCTTCAAATTTCCGAAGCCCTCAAAAACCGTTGTCCATGACTGAGTATCTTGCATTGTTGCCGGATCACCAGACGTTTCGGTGCAGTGTATTAAGCGGCTATCTCGTATCTCTACGCAAAGACGTTTCTTGGCGGATTCTTCAAAATCTATATTCACGTTTCTTTAGATTTATTTCCTATAAATGAAGAAAACACTAATATGAAATTTCCGAGAACATTCTTTCATATTCTTATATCTTGTTGTATCTTGTTATATGTTTCATTCAATTCTATATTTATCTCAGCGCGAACCCACAATTCAAGCTACCTGCTATAATTATTATCGTGTCGAAATAAAGTTTATTCATTCATTCATTCATTCATTCATTCATTCATTCATTCAGAAAGTAAACTTACAGCATTAGTGAACCAACACCCACATTTAGTAATTCAGTTAAAAATCATATTTGTCATTTGAACCTGGTTTATACGCTTTGCAAATTTCCCAGTCTACACTAATTATTCTAAAAGAAACACATTTCGTTGTTACTGAAATGCCTTTATAACAATATAAACCGGACAAAAATGCTCACTTCACTATATGAACCTCGACAATCAGTGCACATCTCGAATGCTGGTAAGTTTTGTACGAATGTTTCCCGAAAACACACCTAAGGTACTAGTAATTTTGTAAAAATTTCTTTCAAATAGTTGTTCAATCCCTTCAATGAGAGTATCGAAACCGGAACGACCCCAGCGAATTGTAGCAGGTTTACTTTTTATCAGCCTTTCTTTTGTCCGTGTACGTGTTGATTCAATCAAATGATCCGAAATTTGAGAAATTTTCTGGCGGTATATGATAGGACACTTTGTGTATCATATGTGAAGTATCTACTGCGCTGCTATTCCAAGATGAATGGCGTTTTCAGGCTTCAGACTTCATTAGGCTATTCTATTTAAACATGTTATTTAGATTTGCATGTAATCTCAATATTCAGAACTATTTAGCAATTTATGAGAAACTTGCAACTCGCAACTCGAATTTTCCAACTCGCAATTTGCAACTCGACCCCAAAGCCACTGGTGGCATGACGGGACAACGTGTCAAGCAACTAAGGATATATCCTACACTTGAACATTTTTTTGGGATCTGATAACGACTACAATCCAGATGTTGCATGCTGTTGCTGTTCGATAAAGCCGTTGTTAAATTTTGGTTCTTCCAACAATTCTTCTAACGAAATCATTTTGATTACTTACTTTCTCCAATTTCTTTTTCACCAATTTTTAGCCAAGTGAGTATGTTTACTTAATAACTTTGATGAATTTGTTTAAGGCTACTAGCCGTTGCCATACTATTGCGTCCTCAACAATCATTACGAACGTGTTCTTAGCCTGTGGTCACACTTAAACCCCCGAGTCATACCAGACAGAACACGCGTTAGCGAATGACAAGCTGTCATTTGAGTGTCAGATGTCAAGAAAAGAAAACATGTCATTCAGATTCAGAGTATGCAACAAGAAATAATCATGGACGAACTCGAGAAGCAAGCGTATATATTCTTAATTCAGCGACTCTCTTCGTTGAAAGAAAAGCGAAATAGGCAAAGGAGACGTATTCTAAGGTTTGCTATACTGCATGAAGAGAATGCAAATTCATTGACGACAGCAAATTTCTCTGATTGACAGATCTGTTACGTTATGTTTACGTAGCATGCTCAACCTTACGACCTTACTTGAATCAGACGTCGGCCCGTTTGAAGTTTTGAATGTGCGTCGGGTGCTGGAGCTTTTGTTTAAAATCGGAGGTCACACTGAAACTATACTTTAAGCAGACGGTACTGGGTCATGTGTGATCACGGCCTTTAACATTACAAATGGGGTTTCCAAACTTGCCGCCATCACGGCCAGTTAATTCTGAGATAAAGTGGCTCCGAGCAACAGTAATATTCAAAGCAATTAATGTCGAACTGACCAGCAAATGCAATGCCAAACGCTAAATGTCAAAAAGTTCGTAAATATTCTGCAGTCAAACACCAATGCATTGACATGGAAAGAAAGCTGGAAACGTCATGCCAAATCTTCCAAAGGCGTCCAGTACAAATTTCTTAATATCAGCCATCTAAGATGACGGACAACTGGAATACTGACTTTCAATCGTTTTCATACATTTTAATCTTAAAATTACTGCACTATAATGCATTCTAAAGTAAGCTAATTCACCCAAATTTCTACGCATTTAGCGCGGTGCAGGAAGCTCGAATATCACGAGTTGACAACTTATTTTCTAAAACAATTTATGCTTTTTTTCTAAAGTTAATCAGTTTTGTATAGTCGATATAGCGTGCATATAAATGGCTGATTGAATAAACCCGTTTTCTGTCTGTTCGGAACCCAAATTTTAAAAAAAAACAGTGTTCAACTGACTTCAGGTAACGCATTGTAGAACATATGAGTTGACAGATGTTTAGAATTTTCTTATATTTTATGGTGCAGTGGTTTGGTAGTTGTAAATGCCTTTAAAAGGCGATCTTCAAAATATGACAGGATTTACTGCTAAAGGGTAAATGAGACAACTATTCGGTTACAAGATTAATTAACCTTCATATGGGAGAGGGGAATTCCTAGACAACACAAGGGAGAGGGTTTAAGGTCGAAGACTACGAAGAAGATGCGGGAAAGCGTGACCGTAAATATATACATCTTTTTCCAGCTCAAAAGTGTTGTACTCCCTCAATCCTTTACCTCTATGTTCTTACTAAAATTCAGTTACATGGCTATTACACAAGAACCTCGAAGTAATAGGCCTTTTCACGGGTAGGCAATGTGGCTCAAAATAAGAGAGTTTGTATGGAAATTCGAAGTCAAAAAAAACTTTAATAACATTCTAGTTTTAAAAAAGTTATGAATAGAAAACTGTAATGTTACGATAGAGGAACTGAATGCCAAAATTTGAGGCATGTAGCCGCATACGAAAGTGTTTATTAACAATTTGAATTTTCCATACATTTGTTTCGATTTTCGTTGCACCGGTGAAAAATTCAAATTGTGATTAAACACTTAGTATGCAGCCACATGCCTAAAATTTAGCATTCAGTTCCTCTCTTGTGACATTAAAGTTTTCAGTTCAAAACTTTTTTGACACTAGAGTGTTATTAAAGATATTTGACGCCGAATTCCCATACCAAATCTCTTATTTTGAGCCACTTTACCCACCCACCAAGATGGCAGCCGAAACCGGGAAGAGGCCTATTTCATATACCTATAAGGTCCGAACAAATATTTTTAAAAAATCCATTTCCTACCAGGGGCCAAAGATACTTAACTATTTGCCAGCTTCAATTTGCAAATATATTGTCTTCATTTTCAAATAAGCTTTTTACATTTCTTTTCAAAAACCAGTAATACCTCGTTTTCATATTTTCTGGGTGTTTTTTTACTTTTCTTTTTCTTTCTCGTCGCCCTTTTCTTGACCGACATTCTCTCATACATAATACTTTTGTAGTAGCCACCCATGCCTATATCCCATTACATTTTATTAATTATTCTTGAAAATACGTGAGGGGGACCACCTTGTATAAGCCTTGCAGTTTTCTATAGTCCCCCTCGCCTTCGAAAACACAGCTCTGTACGTAAATAACTTGAATATTTATGTTGGCAAGTAAGTAAACTTGAAGCTGAAAGTAAACTTGAATAAAATGCAAATCCATAAAGGGGATTACGTTAAACTCCAGTGGTATTATAAATGTTACTCACTGTTATTACATGTGCAGTTCACCGTGACCGTGCGTGCAATGACTGCGCGCAATCATCACAACCGTGCATGGGAGACTTGGAACTGATGTGGTGTAGGGTTGAGTCGTTTTGTAACGATTCGACGGCTGTTAATATGAAAATGTGTTATGAGATTTCCTTCAGTCGTTACTTTTCATGTCACTTCTCCGGTTTTACTGTCTGTCTGTCTGCAGCTGTCTGTCTGTTTTCCTCTCTTCTTTCCAAGTATTCAGACTGACATGTACGATTCTACTTTATCTCCAGTCGATGACAGCTCAGAATATTATTACAAGACAGACACACGTTCCTCAGTTTGTTCTAAGGCAAGATTAGTTTTCGAAACTCCAGCTTTACATCCTACGATACTATATCAGCCCTTCTTGATCAAACCACATATATTAGTAAATACTAATTCAGCTTGCGCACACTTTGTTTTGTGCTTAGTGCTCGTACTGTATGTGTTTGTTTGTGTGTGTGACTTGCATCTGACCTTGAAAATACTGAATTGATTGCATCACTGGTAATTTATTACGCCTGGCCTAGACATTTAGCTCGATTAACCTACGCTACTTCTAAATGTCTGCGCTCTCATCAACTGAAAAAATGAAATAATATTTATATACAATGTAAACACTTTTGCTGAGCACAATAAAGCTGTTTGTTGTTGTGTTGTTGTTGTTGTTGCTGTTGTTGTTTGTCTGTTTGAAAATGTGGTTTGATCAGGAACGCCTGATATAGTATCGAAGGGAGTAAAGTTGAAGTTTCGAGCACTAACCTTTCCTTACAATTCTCCTTGGAACCAACTGAAGAACGTGCGCCTGTCTTTCCGTGTGAATGCCTATCATTATATCTGTTTGTCTGTACGTCTAATCATCTAGATTTATTATTTTTGACGTATTATGTACCTGTTTGACAAATGTCTCGACTCCACAGTTATCTTATTATGCTGTTAAATCTCAATGAAGTCAGTTTCGGCTTCACCACAACTCAAAGCAAAACGAAAGATTTAGTTATAAATACTAATAAACAAAGAGAAAGATATACAGTATTTAGTTAGATAAACGTCAAAGCAATGACTTTTTCTGGAAAGGTAGATTAACATCAGTGTGCACCTATAGTTTTGGCCGGATTGTCGAAAAGGTGTTACTTAACTTCAAATCATCATTTGGTTTGCTTGCTCCAAAATTGATACATAACACAGGGCGTTTTAAAATCTGCATTGGCAATTTGACGGTTTTATTTGATCAAAGTTAAAATGTTGCACTATAGCGTGATTTGAACAACCATTTCGAGTCTTGTGAATTCAGTTAACCTAGTTTTACTAAAAGTATGCAATTTCCTTCTTTCATTCCCGATCTAAATCAATTGGCAGACACTTTGAGAGGCTCCTTGGACTTCACTTCTTTTAAACTGTTGAGAAACTTTTCAATTTTGAGACTTACGAGTATTACATAGTTTAAAAGAGGTTGAGGAAGATGGAGAGGGCGGGGATGACTGCGTAATTTATAGCTGGCAGTCACTTTCTGAAAAATCAATCGAACTGAAATCAAATGTAAGCTAAAATATCCGACAATAAGCATCGGGACTTTTGCAATTGCAATTTCAAATACAAGAAAATGGCAAAAAGAGGCAAAATTCTAAAAGGTAGCTTTTCATAAACGTAATCTACCTGCATTTTCAATAGGTGTCTATTAAAGTTTAATTAAATCACAGTTAACACTTAGCTTCAAAGCATCACAACTTCCGTTTGCCTGCTCCAAAATTGTTGCGACTTTCTCTACCAGACAGGGTTTGTCCGTTTTCTTCAGTCGAAATATTTTTGGCAGGAAAATTGCAATTAAATTGTTGCGTTTTAGAGCAATTAACACCATAATTCGTTCCTTGTGATTTCAGCTGGCCGTATTTTATTTTATGCACAACTGCAATCTGTCGTTTTCGGTCTAAAACCAATTGCAGACACGTTGAGACTTCGCTTTGTCTAAAACATTGAAGATCTTGTCGATTCAAAGAGTCACGAGTGTAAAAGTTGTCAAAATAGGTAGAGGGAAGGGGGAGACGGATGTCTTGCCTTCTCGAAAATCCCCAGCAAGGTTTACACAGAGACGAGTTCAAGTTCTTAAGGGGGGGGGGGGGCATGCTCACATTACACAACTATTAGCCAGAAGC
>JAOBRH010419830.1:0-10017 GCA_027575125.1 Umimayanthus parasiticus | reverse complement strand
ACAGTCAGAACTCTAAGACTTTGTATGGAAGGTAGAAAACAGATAGAACTGTAAGACTTTGAAAGTAGGATACAAAAGAGACAGAACTATAAGATTTGTATGGAAGGTACAAAACAGACAGAACCCTAAGACTTTGTACGGAAGGTACAAAACAGTCAGAACTCTAAGACTTTGTATGGAAGGTAGAAAACAGATAGAACTGTAAGACTTTGAAAGTAGGATACAAAACAGACAGAACTATAAGACTTTGTAGGGAAGGTACGAAACAGACAGAACTAAGCTTTGTATAGAAGATAAAAAAAACTATTAAACTTTGTATGGAAGGTACAAAACAGACGGAACTCTAAGAGTTTACATGGAAGATACAAAACAAACAGATCTATAAGACTTTGTATGGAAGGTACAAAACACACAGAACCCCAGCACTTTGACAGACAGAACTATAAGACTTTGTATGGAAGGTACGAAACAAACAGAATTCTAAGCTTTGTATAGAAGGTAAAAAAAACTATAAAACTTTGTATAGAAGGTACAAAACAGACAGAACTCTAAGACTTTATATGGAAGATACAAAACAGACGGATCTACATGTACAAGACTTTGTATGGAAGGTACAAAACAGAGAGAACTCTAAGACCTTGTATGGAAGGCACAAAAAAGACAGAGCTCTAAGACTTTGTACGGAAGGTACAAAACAAACAGAACTCTAAGACTTTGTACGAAAGGCACAAAACAGAGAGAACTCTAAGACCTTGTATGGAAGGCACAAAAAAGACAGAACTCTAAGACTTTGTACGGAAGGTAAAAAAACAGACAGAACCCCAGCACTTTGTATGGAAGGCACAAAACAGACAGAACTATAAGATTTTGTGTGGAAGGTACAACTCAAACAGAACTCTAAGACTTGGTATGAAAGGGTCAAAACAGACAGAACTGTAACACTTTGTATAATTAGTACAACGCCATACAGCTTCGACTTTATTTACTGCAATGGTGTTTTGACCTTAGCGCTCCTCATCGATGAAAAACCGCAAAGCAGCGAAATTGGAACTTGTTGTTGTAATTTCCCTTTCGAGGTCAAGCCGTTTGAAGTCTCTAAAACCGTCTTCAACGATCCCGACAAACTCTATGAATCTATTAGTTTCCCCTTCCTCAAGAATTCTATGAAGTTGGAACTATCACTTACGTTATTTAAGTTGGATTACTATAAGATTTTTGTTGGTTTGTTTCATACAAAACTATTAACCGTTTCAAGCTTCAAAAAACACGTAAACCGGTCATTCGTTTTAGTTCCTTCGCCCTTCGTTCTTCTGTTTTCTTCTTCACTTTAAATGCAAACTGAACAGGCGGCGACAACGCTGGTGACGCGTCGCCAACATTTTGCACAAAAACTTGCTAGTTCCCTACGTTTCGAAGACCATTTGGCATATCACAAGCAGGTTGCCGCTCTGAATCTTCAGTTAAATTAACTCAAAAATCAATTAAAGAAAAACACTTAGGAAAATCTTTCCATTTTCAAAACTATGTAATATGGTTTGCGTACTTTGTGCATTCCCCAGCCAATCAGTATAGATTATCATCATAAGATTCAATACGATTTTTTCATCCTACTAAATCTCAACGCATTCTTCTAGAAAATCGTGTATGTGTGAACTTAGCCTAATAGCAATATTGAAGACACTAAGTGTTTCGCGTTTCAAACCCGCCACAAGGAACTTACAAAGGTAAAAATAAGCTTACAGGTTTGTCAAGACTGCGAGTTAGTTTGTGCACCAGGTCACAATATTTGCTTTAATAATGATCCGTTAGTACTGGTTGAAAGTAAAGTGTTTTTCACCAGCAGTCTGAGTTCGTTTGTGAATAACCATGTCTCCAGATCAGCTGAATGATTGGCTACACTTGTTGAAGCTCTATGGTTTCTCATCAGTGTGAATTTGTTTCTGCTTACCAAAGGACCTGGATTGACTGTTAGACACGTTACACTGGTTGCAACTGTACACTGATTGCAGATGTACGGTTTCTCATCTATGTGAGTTGGTTTGTGCACAACCAAGTTCCTAAATTCCCTGAATGACTTAATACACTAGTCGCAACTGCAAAGTTTGAAATCACTGTGAGTTCGTTTGTGTCTAACCAAGCCCCCGGATTGGCTGAATGACTTGTTACACTGGTCGCAACTATACGGTTTCTCACCTGTATGAGTTCGTTTGTGCTTAACCAAGGACCCACATGCGGTGAACGATTTCCTACACTGGTCGCAGCTGTATGGTTTCTCACCAGTGTGAGTTCGTTTGTGCTGAACCAAATCCCCGGATTTGGTATACGATTTGGAGCACTGATCGCAACTGTAGGGTTTCTCACCAGTGTGAGTTCGTTTGTGTTGAACTAAGTTCCCAGATTCGCTGAATGATTTGCTACACTGGTCGCAACTGTAAAGTTTGATACCATCGTGAGTCAGTTTGTGCTTAACCAAGTTCCCAGATTGGCTGAATGACTTGTTACACTGGTCGCAACTGTACGGTCTCTCACCTGTGTGAGTTCGTTTGTGCACAACCAAGCTCACGAGGGCGATGAATGATTTATGGCACTGGTCGCAATTGTAAAGTTTGAAACCACTGTGAATTCGTTTGTGTCTAACCAAGCACCCGGATCGGTAAAATGACTTGCTACACTGGTCGCAACTGTACGGTTTATCACCCCTGTGAGTTCGTTTGTGAAAAACCAATTTCGAAGATTGGCTGAATGACTTGCTACACTGGTCGCAACTATACGGTTTCTCACCTGTGTGTGTTCGTTTGTGCATAACTAAGCCCCCGGATTGGCTGAATGACTTGTTACACTGGTGGCAACTATAGGGCTTCTCACCTGTGTGTGTGCGTTTGTGAACAACTAATTGCGAAGATTGCCTGAATGACTTGTTACACTGGTCGCAACTATACGGTTTCTCACCTGTATGAGTTCGTTTGTGCGCAGCAAAGTTCCCAGATTGATTGAATGTTTTGTTACACTGGTCGCAGCTGTACGGTTTCTCACCTGTGTGAGTTCGCTTGTGCGCAGCCAAATTTCCAGATTGACTGAATGTTTTGTTACACTGGTCGCAACTGTACGGTTTTTCACTTGTGTGAATTCGTTTGTGCGCAGCCAAGTCCCCAGATTTATTGAATGTTTTGTTACATTGGTCGCAGCTGTACGGTTTCTCACCCCTGTGAGTTCGTTTGTGAACAACCAGTTTCGAAGACTGGCTGAATGACTTGTTACACTGGTCGCAACTATACGGTTTCTCACCTGTGTGAGTTCGTCTGTGCATAAATAAGCCCCCGGATTGGCTGAATGACTTGTTACACTGGTGGCAACTATACGGCTTCTCACCTGTGTGTGTTCGTTTGTGAACAACCAATTGCGAAGATTGGTTAAATGACTTGTCACACTGGTCGCAACTGTACGGTTTTTCACCTGTGTGAGTTCGTTTGTGCGCAGCAAAGTTCCCGGATTGATTGAATGTTTTGCTACACTGATTGCAGCTGTACGGTTTCTCACCTGTGTGAGTTCGTTTGTGCGCAGCCAAGTCCCTAGATTGATTGAATGTTTTGTTACACTGGTCGCAGCTGTACGGCTTCTCACCTGTGTGAGTTCGTTTGTGCGCAGCCAAGTTCCCAGATTTACTGAATGTCTTGTTACACTGATTGCAGCTGTACGGCTTCTCACCTCTGTGAGTTCGTTTGTGCGCAGCCAAGTCCCCAGATTTATCGAATGTTTTGCTACACTGGCCGCAGCTGTACGGTTTCTCTCTCATGTGGTTTCGTTTGTGAATAACCAAGTGCGCAGATTGGCTGAATGATTTGTTACATTTGTCGCAACAGTAACAGTTCACAGTTCTTTGAGTTTGTTGGTGCTCTTTTGTGTTGATAAAAGTTTTGGTAAGCGGGTTGCTTTGTGAAGTCAAGTCCTTATTTCGGCTTGACGATTCAGATTGTTTCTCTTCATTATAACTTGGTGTAAAGGAAGATGGTTGGATACGTCCAGCTAGGTCAGCTAAACTAAACAGCGCTTTATCTTGGTCTTCATAATAAGGTTCAGTTTTTATAACTTGGGTTCTTTGTGGTTCACTTGAACAACCTCCTGACTGATCATCGTTAACGAACTGGTTACTCATTTCAGGTTCAACTTTCACTGCCTGCCTTTCAAGTTTCCCACTTCCAGTCTTGCCGTACATTTCACTGCTGTTCAGCGATACCTCGTACTAGATGCAATCCGATACAACCCGTAGTGAGAGGATTCCAATTTCCTTCTATGTGGATGCTAGTCGACGATGTTCTTCTTTGGTTCAAAGCAGCCTGGATAGACGAAACAAATTAATAACTGCAGTGGTGCTGCATAGGCAAAACTCTGTCTGAAAGTATATGTCAGGACAACACACGGTTGGTGCTGTACTAGTCAAGGTTGTGGCAGGAAGTATAAGTAGGGACAACACAAGGTGGTGCTGTACTAGTAAACGTTACATGTAGATCTGGACGTATAACCCGGGATAACACAGGCCGGTTCTTTTCTAGTCAAGGCTAGGTCTCGTGACATTTCAGGGTAGTGCTGTACAGGTCAAGATTTCAAGGCTAGGTCTGCAAGAAACAGTCGTTACAACACAGGATGGTGCTGTATCAGTCAAAGCTTGGTCGGGAAGTACAAGTCGGGACAACACAGGGTAGTGCTGTACTAGTCAAGGCTAGGTCTGGAAGTACAAGTCAGGACAACAAAAGGTGGTGCTGTACTAACCAAGGCTTGGTGGGGAAGTATAAGTCGGGCCAACAGGTAAGTCGGACCAACACAGGGTGGTGCTGTATTAGCCAACGCTAGGTCTGGAAGTATAACCAGGGGCAACACAGGGTAGTGCTGTATTAGCCAACGCTAGATCTAGAAGTATAACCAGGAACAACACAAAGTGGTGCTCTACTAGTAAAGCCTTGGTTTTGAAGTATAGGCCGGGAGAACACAGTGTGGCGTACTTGTCAAGGCTTTGTGTGCAAGTATTAGTCGGGACAACACAAGGTGGTGCTACCTAGCCAAAGTTACTGAAGGTCCGGGAGTATAAGTCTTGTCCTAAATTATATTACCCGGTTAAGTGTTGTCTTAAGCCTGGTGCACACTAGCGACATAACGACATAACGGTAAGGTCACGAAAACGCAAAAATCACCATATATCGATGTTTTATGTCACCAGTGTGAACAGCACAACATAATGGCCCATAATGACATAACAGGAACGTAATGACATAAACATAACGGCATAAGGAAAAAACTGATCTTTATGTCGTTATGTCGCTAGTGTGAACCAGGCTTTATATTATGTTCTACCATAGATTTCTTACATGTATCCTTGCACTTAATGTACTCTATTTCTTGTCATGCTCTGTTTTGTCTTAGTATTGCACTGTTTTCCCAATCTTCAGATGCAGTGCTGTCTCCTCTTTTACCTTGTAGTATTCTACATGTACATGAACCTATTCTAGCTTTACACTACCCCGCTATCTCTTAGCATGAAAATGTCAAAGTCTTCAGGGATATCCTTGAACGATCATTTCTGAACAAAAAAGCAATACAGTGAGGTTCAACGAGTCAGGGCAGGGCAGAGTAGTGTTGGGCTAGTCAAGGGTACAAGTCAGGGCAGGGCAGGGTAGTGTTGGGCTAGTCAAGGGTACAAGTCAGGGCAGGGCAAGGTAGTGCTGGGCCAGTCAAGGGTACAAGTCAGGACAGGGCAGGATAGTGCTGGGCCACTCAAGGGTGAATAGTACAGGTCAGGACACAGCAGGGTAGTGCTGGGCCAGTCAAGGATGAACAGTACAGGTCAGGACAGGGTAGGGTAGTACTGGGCCAGTCAAGTGTGAACGGTACGATCAGGACAGGGTAGGGTAGTGCTGGGCCAGTCAAGGGTGAACAGTACAGGACAGGGTAGGGTAGTGCTGGGCCAATCAAGGGTGAACAGTACAGGTCAGGCCATGGCAGGGTAGTGCTGGGACAGTCAAGGGTGGACAGTACAGGACAGGCCACGGCAGGGTAGTGCTGGGCCAGTCAAGGGTGAATAGTACAGGTCAGGACAGGGTAGTGCTGGGCCAATCAAGGGTGAACAGTACAGGTCAGGACATGGCAGAGTAGTGCTGGGCCAGTCAAGGGTGAACAGTACAGGTCAGGACAGGGTAGGGTAGTACTGGGCCAGTCAAGTGTGAACGGTACAGGTCAGGACAGGGTAGGGTAGTGCTGGGCCAGTCAAGTGTGAACAGTACAGGACAGGGTAGGGTAGTGCTGGGCCAATCAAGGGTGAACAGTACAGGTCAGGCCACGGCAGGGTAGTGCTGGGACAGTCAAGGGTGGACAGTACAGGACAGGCCACAGCAGGGTAGTGCTGGGCCAGTCAAGGGTGAATAGTACAGGTCAGGACAGGGTAGTGCTGGGCCAATCAAGGGTGAACAGTACAGGTCAGGACATGGCAGAGTAGTGCTGGGCCAGTCAAGGGTGAACAGTACAGGTCAGGACAGGGCAGGGTAGTGCGAGGCCAGTCAAGGGTGAACAGTACAGGTCAGGACAGGGCAAGGTAGTACTGGGCCAGTCAAGTGTGAACGGTACAGGTCAGGACAGGGCAGGGTAGTGCTGGGCTAGTCAAGGGTGGACAGTACAAGTCAACACAGGGCAGGGTAGTGCTTGGCTAGTCAAGGGTGGACAGTACAAGTCATACTGTACAGTGCTGGGTATTGCTGCCCAACTTAAGAGTGGACAGTATAGGTAAACACAGAGCAGGGTAGTGCAGGGCTATATGTAGTCAAGGGTGAACAGTACAAGTCAGGATAAAGCAGGGTAGTTCTGGGCTACACCGTCAATGATGGACAGTTCATTTCAGGAAGTCAAGCAAGGTAAGTACAAGTCAGGAGATCACAGGGTAGTGCTAGGCTAGTCAAGGGTGGACAGTACAAGTCAGCACAGGGCAGGGTAGTGCTGGGCTAGTCAGAGGTGGACAGTAAAAGAAAGGACAGAGCAGGAACAACTTTGGGTCGTTCTGTAGTAATGGTGTACAGTGCTGGGTAGGGACAAGGCAGGATGAAAGACTTGAAGGGCAAGTCAGTGTGGTAGTGCAGTAGACAGTACAGGTTTTAACTGTACATAATTATATCTTAAACAACAGAGCCAGTTAGAACAAGGCTAGGTAAGTCATGCCTTTTCTGTCTAACTCTCTTTTTTCTTTTGCTTCTGACTACTTTAAAATAAAATAAATTGTTTCAAAACAATTGATATCACCAGTTTCTGGTTTAGATTTGTTCAACTTCCCGATTTTGTGTTTTGTGACTAAATCAAGTAAGTTTCCCCTGTTTCCTTGCACAACTTGTGAAGCTAGTCCCATTTTTGCTTGGGGTCGACTAGTTTACCTGCAGGCCCATAGGCAGGGAGTATGTGCAAGATGCGAGGCACCACCCCCCCCAGGAGCCAAAAAGGTCTGCCTGATGGAGTCATAAAAGATTTAGAATGGTACAAAGTAATGTGGTGATGGTACATCTGTAGGATTGACAATTTCATTGCACTTCCAGCAGCTGAAGACCTCAAATTCCAATATTTTTCCGGGGAAGAAATTTTGCCCCCAGACTCTCAAGCAGAGTGTCAAACCATCCCATTTTAGGCAGGATTGTCCTGATCAAGACTCGAATCCAGTCGGTACATGAATATCCCGATTCTGAAGACCAGCTCTCACAAGTCAAGGAGCAGAAAAATATATTTTTGCTAAATTATCATGATTTATCATAAGATGAACAGGTGCATGAATTCCCAGTTGCATTCATGATGAATGACGCAAGGACTACAAAATAAAATCACATAACAAGGCTGACCTGTTCGATCAGAGGGCTTTCTTAATTCTAGCTTTCCAGCATTTCCAAACCAAACATTTTGCTGTGAATTCACCGCAATCCATTTACACTTTGAAGATATCAGACATTAGTGACCAATATTTTTCCTAGCAAGCCAACTGTAAACTCAGAGTGTAAATAAATAGAAGATAAAACTACATTTTGTACTTCTTGGTCCTTTGTAAGCAACTAGCATCATATTTTGCAAGCATTAAAAGGGGTGTGACAATGATTATTAGTTATGAAAATCAGAAGTCCATTACTAGGAGTGTATATCTGGCAATAGAATGGTGAGTCAACCTTTTTGCATGGATCAATTGAATCCCATGGGATTGATTTCTGTCTGCGCCACACTCCCGATCAAGTCTCTAGCTTGCAGCACTGCATCATTGAGCTGAACTGAGCATCGAAACAGACTTATTTTTATAAGATAGTTTATTGAATCAATTCACCCTTTTCTGCTGATATTCTTGTTTATGAATTGAAGTAAATTATGATTTAATATGTACTTTTCAGAAAGAAAGTACAGCAGGTGTATATACCAAGGAGGGGAAAAATAAATGTCTTTCAAGTAAAAAGATTTATACAAAATATCTGAAAAATCTTCGAAAAATATGTTTACAAATCTACTTAGTTACATTTATATAAATAAATTATGCTAAATACAACTGTTTAAAGTAGACTTTTAGTGAATTTTAAAGTCAATGTCAAAAACTATCACATACTGATCATACAGTTCAAGCCAACTTCAGTCTGCATTAAATGGTTAGCCAGCTGACTAAAACAGTGAAAGCTCTTAACTGAGGATTGCTATGATTTGGTTGAAAGTAAAAATACCTATACCAAAGCTTGTAGTGACAATTTATCATCAGACAGATTAAATCTTCATTTTTAAGGCCGCTAAAATGCACAGTTTGGGTTTTTATTTTTCATTCAGACAAATTCGCTCTTCTTTTCAGGTCTCATCCAATGCCAATGATTTTTTCCGCGGCTTGATCACTTTTTCGTAAATAACACTAATAAAGTTCTTCGTGAACTGTCTCAGGAGTGAAGGTTGTTGTACTTGGGGTTGATGACGAAAACCTTTCTACAATAATTGTTATTCTCTTGGGTTGTCTTCTGTGCTTGAAAGTTCAACAGAAACCTCATCCATGCTACAGTGAAAGCTACCAGAAGATATCAGCATTGGTACAGAGCCACTTGTCAAGTGCAAATCTTTCAAGTATCTGAAGAGTACTGTTTCAGACAATGCTACGCTGGAGGATGAACTACATTGTATCTCTCAGAATAGGAAGAGCAAGCGCTGTGTTTGGAAACTTGAGGGAGAGACTATGGAACAATCTACAGACCGTACATATGCCTATCCATGTGAAATGTGAAGTGTACAGAGCAACTTACAGTACTGGCTACTCTATTGTACGGTGCGGAAATGAGGACTGTCTACAGAGTACAGGTAAAGAAACTCCACACATACATGATGAGACACCTTGAAGCCATAATGAACATCTCGTGGAAAGACAAGATAACCAACATAGAAGTGTTGAAATGAGCTGGTCTACCATCAGTGGAAGGCATGCTAATACAGACGAACCCGAGGTGGCTCGGACATGTTGAAAAGGATGGACCACCAGCGCCTCCCTACAGTGTAGGCAGTTACTCTACTCACAGTTGTGCCAGGTCAAACGCAGTTGAGGAAGGCCAAGGCTCAGATTTAAAGACACTGTAAAATGAAACTTGAAGAAGCTGGATATAGAAAGAAGTTCATGGCAGCGGAAGGCCAAGAACAGAGCAGCATGGAAGAAACTGGTTTGACCGAAATGAAACAGTCATTGTCATTAACGACAGACCGCTATGGAGAGATATTCAGAGTGTTGAAAATTGCTTTTTAAGGTTTTCAGATTTCAAAATTTTCTGGGGGGCATGCCCCACACCCCCCTAGAGGCTTGTACCTTTGGCGCTCCCCCTACCATTGTTTTTCGTAACATTATAGGGGAAATTCAAATTTCCATACATTTGCTTAAAATCATGATATGTAATTGAACACCCTATACAGATTGGTGGCTTGGGCCACTTGTGATTTAATAGGATACCTCAAATTACTGGAAAAAATATCAATTATAACCTGATTGTAACCTTC
>JAOBRH010419386.1:0-10947 GCA_027575125.1 Umimayanthus parasiticus | reverse complement strand
AAACGTCAGCTAAACACCATATCCCACAGGCGACAAACATACCATATCAACCTTGTTGATCAAACCCATATATATGAAAATGTAGCTAATGCCTCATTATAACGCACGGCTTGTTGATCATGCGGTACGAATATAGATAATGGATCATTATTTCCTTTGTCCATCAAATGTCAAGAGGAGGCGGAGTCAAGCAAGCAAGAAGTTTTTCGGTTCCCGAAAACATTTGCATAAGGCGGTAATTTTGAAACCTTAATGGGCCATTTTAACTTCTGACAAATTTTCTCCCATCAAGTCCAAACGTGTTGTCCCAAAAAAACGTCTCAGAATTAACGTCTTTACTCTTAATTATAGCTATAGTGGGTTGACTAAGAATACACAATTCGAGAAAAATGAACTTCAAGGTAAACTCCACTCTCAAGTTTTCCGAAATTACGCGAAAATCAAGAGATATTTTTCTCCACTTCATTTAGGTTTATCGAAAACATGACGGAAAGAACCATCTTTAATTGACGAAACTATAACGATGGCCGCTTTATCTCTACTTCGGAAACGTTAATATGTAATCAACAGGAACATGGGTCTCGCAGTTTCTTTCTCGAGCTCTCGAACTCACAAAGGCGGCTTAACTAATGCAAATCACTAATGTCGTCCCTGGGCATGACGTCATATGTCCGTGTGCTTGCCGTGACTTTAGTTAACTGCTCCTTAGTTTGGAACATGACACCGGAGCCGCTTAAGAACGTAACAAAACTAATGTAACTTTAACTTTTTCAGATGGGGATGGCGAGAGAGGGACAGCGGCTTTTTCCCTGAGGGCTTTTAAAAAACTGGGGTACTGTGCTTGGGGTGGGTGGGGAATTATGGGCAATGTGTTACATCAGTCGTTTAATACCCTCACTGACAAAATGATGTTTATATTTTTGAAGTTCGTGTAAAGTTTACAAAACACATTACAACTTTGTTCTGATTTATAAGTAATTGATAGCAACCGAAGTATTCAAACGTGTCCTTCATCATGTTCATGCTTTTCTAGTGCCCTGTGAAGTTTGATGGTTACGAGAGTATATCCCTGAGCCTGCCGCAGTACTTCCAGGTAGGTAACATCCCAATCAGCCAAGATATTGCTGCAGTACTGTAGTTCCAGGTTGGTAACACCACAGGCAGCCCGAGAACCTGCCACAGTACTTCGAGGTAGGAAACATCACAGGCAGCCTAAGCTGAGGGTTAGTCCGGCTTTAGATAGGAAGAACGGTGTGGGTGATAGAGTCGATTTTGTGAGACTTTCGTTTACGTGACATTGTTGTAAATCAGTGATGTAATGGCACAAATATAGTTTCATTACTTCATAAATGGAAGGAACTCTTAGTGAGGTGATGTAGTTATTTAATCGAGTTTTGGTTTCTTATCACATAGGTACAACGAGCACTGCCATGCTAAACTTATGTTGCTCGCTCAGGTTGGTTTGACCTTGGAAGACCTGCTTCACAAGTTTGTATGCTGTGAGGTGGTAGATGCCGTGGAATGCAAGTCATGTATGACATCTGATGAAGCCCGACAAACCAAGTCCAAATTTGTAAAGCGTTTAACTATAGGGAAGGTGAGAACTCGTTTGTTTTTAAAAAACCCTTTATAAGGGTGTCTCTTAATTCAGCATGTACTATGGACTTACAGTCTTCAAGGACTAGAATTTGAGGTTTGGCTCTGACTTCGCTGGGGTGCAAAATCTCTGAGAGGGCAAAATTTCCACAACACTAATAAGACGATTGACTGCCAGGCGTTCCCTTGAGTTGCAGCTTCCACAGTGTCTGTGTGTCCACATTCAGCGAACCTACTGGCACAGCAACAGAATCCCGTACAAGAACGGTGTGCATATTAAGTTCCCTGAAGTATTGGACATGAAGCCGTACGTGTACAATGGCATGAATTACGGTACACGTAGATCCCTCCGGGGAGGTACACGGGACGGCAATGTAGCGATGCTACAACCAGAGCTTGCAGTCAGAGCCCTTCGTGAAAAATGGGGACCTTTAGTTGGGGAAGGAAACGGCTATAGTGATGGGCACCAGTCATTGTTCGCAACGGGCAAAGGCAGTTGTGATGGTTTCAGGTAATAGTAATAATATAAATATCACTATAAATGATAATAACAATTAAAATAAATATAATAATAACAATGGTAATATGGTTGGTGATGAGGCAATAATAACGAAAATTAAAAAGAAAAAAATGACAACTTTATTTGTGTGTCGGTTAAAAATAGCTGCTGAACGAAACATTTCTCTGTTAACTAAAGAGAAAATTGCCATTTCTATTGTAAAATTTATCTTTTGTTTATTCTATTTAGTTGCATCAACTAATTGCAAATTTACACTTAACTGGAAACTGATAGTACTGGGGCGGATCTGGGTCGTTACAACCTATCTTTTCTTTTATGTAGAAGTTGCTACAATCTCATGGCCGTGATTGTTCACCTCGGAGATGTTGAAGATGGTCATTATGTCACCTACCGGAGGTTTAGCCCCTCTCCAGGGAGCGCCGAGAATCCCACCGGATGGCTCTATGCTTCAGATGAACTTGTTGAAACTGCTAGTCTCGGCCAGGTGATGTCGTGTTCCGCTTACATGCTGTTGTACGAGAAATCTTCTCACGTGGAGTGACGGCTTGATGAAGTATGCTACTGGGCTGAAGACCCAATGATATGCGTCAAGATAAGAAGTAAAGTCGGCCTAAAGAGTAAAGGCTAACAGTTCCTACTGGCCGCTGACGGCTCCATTAAATGTGGATTGTCAGTGTTGTGAAGTGGTAAATGTGCCTAGCAAACCCATCACTAGAGTTGAGGACATCTGTCACGCCCTGTGGCGTACTGGATAGTTTACAAGTGATATCGATTTTCAGTTCAGTTGTGTCTCGAAAACTCCCATTCTCGTTCCAAGGGCTCTTGTCCTTTATCACCAATGGCTGAAACGACTGCTGGATCTGGTAATGACTTTGCCGGAAGTGAGAGATTATCTGTGTATAAACTCGCTCTTATTGAACTTCTGACTGGCCGTCGAACATCTTTGACCTCTCACAAATCCACGGTACATTTTCAGAATGATCGCAAACTACCTGTATGCAGCGGACCAGGCATCAAGTGAAGCTCACCATGAGCGTGCGCAACAATTGGGTGCGACCAAAGCTTTCGTGCCGTTCACAGGCGAAAGAGACTGGGCTTTGCGAACGACGAAAGCCTTACACCGAGAAACAAACGTTTTATCTTTGTCTCAGTCAGCCCCGTGAACGACTGCACGATTGTTTGAATAGCAACTTCAAATCATATTCTTACGAAAGAACCATTTTCTCATCAACGAAGCTTGTGAATGTGGAATGTACATGTAGCTTGCAAAGTGCAACTTGTGATTAACGAATTTTTGCCAGGATGTAATAAAATTCGGGTTGGCCTCACCATCGCTTCCCAAAAGCGGCTTGTATGCAATTCCGCTGTGGAACGTCATAGAAACAACAACAACAACAACAATAATAATAATAATAGTAATAATAATAGTAATAATAATAATAATAATTTTTCGATGACAAATTATTTCAGTGAACATTAGTGAACTTTCTTAAGACTGTAAACCCCTGATGTTTCAAACATCAAACACACTCTGTGACATGTTTAATGCTCAGTTTTACCACATAGTTTGTCACAGGGATACCAAATATTTTATTTTTGCTTGCGCGGACCCTTTCGCGATAATTCAACATTTTCAGTTGTAATTCGCAATTTACAATTTATTAAGTGGAGAACAAGATATCAAGACACGGGAAATGCAACAGGGGAAAGGTTATGCATGAAGGGCTTTAACCTGTTTAAGAAAACCTTCTAACCATAACTAGGTCCAATAGGCAGCCATGGAGCTGACCGACTGCGGGAGTTTGTCTTCAAATGCGCAAAAGGTTTATATATCGTTGAAGGATTCAAGGATTTATTTATACAGAGATACAGAGAAATCCAAGCCGCAAACTTAGAAAAAATGGGGATTTTTTCTTCCAAGAACAGAAACGAACACCATCAGAAATTTCTCCCTACGATACCGAGAAGCAGTAGCGTGGAACGGTGTATCTGGCCAGGACTCGACAACCAATAAATTAATTAATTCAAGCGTCTACTAACCAAATTTAACTTTAGTAAAAGAAAATTACAAATATTATTACTCGGCCCGGAAGGCGCCGAGTTAAGGTTTCGGCTTTGCCTCAGTCTTATTTTTTTATTCTTGTCGAGGTGTAATGCGCATGCTTCACAGCGTGTCAGAAATAAAGATGAAAATTGATCTATTAAGATCATATATTTCGTACATACTGCAGATACTACTCACTGGTAAAGGCTCCACTGGCCATATTTTACAATAGTAAACGTCAAATTTACTATAGTAAACGAGTATTGCCGTGTGGCCGGTGTTTTGAAATTTACTATGGCAAAGAAGCCAGTCCGGCTGAGACGAGTTATTCAACATTGAGTACCTGTCGAGGTACGCTTTCAGCAGGAGCAAGCTGGTGTAAGTATCGTAAACAAGAACCATCCCGGCCATCCCGCTGTGAACAGTGTAACGGACAATGTTGACGCAAGACCAACTAGAGGTAATGCCGCGCTTAATGCTGATATACTGCGCCGGTTGAGAAGTTAGATCTAAAACCTAGATAAACTTTTTAGTGACTTTGTTGAACACTTCACAAATGCCCACAGAGTGATACAACTAGGGGGAGTGTAAGAAAAAAGAGTCACATTCACGTTACGTTAGTTACATAACATTTCACGTGTAACACTAGTTACATAATATTATTATATTTTGAAGCGTGATAACCCGTTTTTTAAAACTGAAGAATCGTGCATGTATTAAATCAGAACAGAACCGAAATATTCTGAAGGTTGCAGTTGCAATCGAAAATTCAGTTTTTAAAAAACAGTTTTAAAGAACATTTAAATCAGATCAGATACAACGTTTTTAAAACACACATTTATTATTAGATGACTGATCGCCTCTCAAACACAGAATTAAAACGTGTTAAACAACAAATTTGCGAGTTTATTATTACGATTTATCACAGCTTTAAAACTTACTAGCTTATACAAGCTAGTTTATATGGTATATGATTTGTAGTCAACAAGGGCGATTGAAGTATACGTTGTTTCAACTGGAAGACTGCAACGGCTGCGTTGGCGAGTAAGCTGAACTGATACGGGCTTGATCAACAAAGATTGGCGAGTAAGTTGAACTGATACGGGTTTGATCAACAATGGTTGGTATAGTATGTTTTTCACCTGTGGGCCTTGATGTGTAGCTGACGTTTCAAGCGTTAGCCCTTCGACGGAGCAGACGTTGTTTCAGTCAATTTAGAAACAATTACTAATCATACGACAGGGTACGGGCCAAGTTAGGCTGTTGATACAACCTCTTGTTAATATAGACTTAAGGATTGTATATTTTAACTTTTTACAGCCTTTTTATGTTAACGTTCTGTAGTCGTTTTTATAGTAATAAGTATCGTATTTTGTATTTAGATTTCATCTTTTTGATAGTCATTCTTATCGTCGTTTTTTGAAATAATTTTAGTAACAATTCATTTAAAAACTAGAGAGCCTTCTATTGTTCTGCGGCGATTTTCATACTGAGAATGCATCAACCTTTACACAACACGTTTTTGAGAAAAAATTTAATAATATTTTGTTTTGAAGCGACGTTTCTTTTGTGCTACAAGGTTTTATCCAATCGTGAGACTACCAAACAATGGCCAACAAAGGATTCGAGTTTTCTATGTTCCCCACATGGAATTTTTGTTGCATTAACAATCGGAATAGTTTTCACTATAAAGGAATAAACTAGTAGTCTAGAGTTAAATAAATGTACTAACTGGTGAAGTTATAGTAGATTTTCATGTCCAAGCAAATGAGGTGAGCGCTTTAAACAATATCACAATCAGCACCTTTTTGCATTCTTTGCCGTTGGCCCACCTAGTTCTTACTCGGACCATTACTTAAATGCACGACCCCACCTATTCTGCTTATGAATTTTATCGTGTTTAAATGGCCTTAAATAATCGAGAGTCAGTGACTGGTTGGGGAGTACACTGGCCACTAGTCGATGGATCTACGCTGTATGATACAATTAAAGTCTCGAACTTTTAAGGAGCATATGGTTTAAAACATAAGACGTATTCTAAAACATGGTTTAAAACATAAGACGTATTAAAAACATAAGACGTATTCTAAAAAATGTTTAACGTTTCTTAAGTTCTGTTTACATTCAATTTCTACTTTAATGCGTCGTAATCAGTTACTCTGAGCTGAAGAGTGTGCTTCACTGAAGAACAACGAATCAGTGTAGGGAGTACGTTAGATACCTCGGAGTTTTGATCGACAAAACTCTTATGGATACATCACACTTACCCTATTGGTGTCGTTTTTCTATATAATTGCGAAGTTAAGACATTTTCGCTCCTTACCCAGGGATATAAGGGAAGTATGTTCTACCTGAAGAAACCCTTATATCTTCAAAAGCGAGCTCTCCGCTGAATGTTGAAGTTCTTTGCCTAAAAAAGGAAACATGCGACCCGCCTCACCCCTCTGTTCGTTCAAGCAAACATTACTACTGGTCAACGTATACTATGAACCGATGTCTAACTTGATGTACGATGTCAGTAACAACTTCGCACCAAATAGTATTCAAAATTTATTTGTTAGTACCTCCAACATGCATTGATACAATGGGCGTTCTTTAACATCCAAAAATGTGTACAATAAAAAGTCGATAACTAAAGTACAAAAACAGTTTTTTGTAGAATTGGAGCAAAGTTATGGAATGGGAAACGGTGTTCTATCGGAGGACTGCCAAAAAAAGTCATTTAAAAAATAACTTATCAAAATATTTTTATATACAGGTTGGAGGATAGGCGTATTGAGGCACTCGTAGCAATTTTAAAACTAAAATTATTCAAATATAATTAACTCTGTCCGAACTACGCCAAACTAGTTATCAGTCTTATCATAATTGTAAATGTTTGTTTCTTTTTTCTCATGCTTGCACTTTGAAATAATTGTATAGAATAAAGATAATGCATGCTTGCCCAAGTTAGTACAAACTACCTGCAGGTCAGTGAATTGCAGTGCTTCAACAAGAATACAATGAAAAAGGAAAACTGAAAAAGAAGTTCCACCGCACCAAACGTGTCTCTTCAAGCTCGAAGCAGAAACTAGACACTGTTGCAAACTCTTTTCAAAAGCCGGCCACCCTTACAATTTTGTCATGAACACTATCAAAACTTTGAACTACCTAACTTGTCCGAAACTCAATACCCCAACACACGACTTTTTAGTTTGATGACCACCAAGAAATAAAAATCAAATTCCCCTATTGTAAAGCTTGTTACAAACAAAGTGAACACTTCATCAAACCTTTCCACTCCTTCAACGATCACTGCAAATTCTCTCTTTCTGACAAGGAGCTAATAATTGCAACTATACTAATCAGTTCACTTTCACTGCTGTCAGTTTTCAGACAACTCGATTTAAAATGTGCTACTTGTTTAAAGATAAATATTCTTCATTGCTCAGTATTATTGCTTCTAACAACATTGGTTATTTCTTAGCAAAAATAAACAGCAGCAAGCATTAAGTTGGTTAAAGAGAGACGGATGTTTGATTACTGCGCGTATGCTGGAGATGCAAGTTCTTTCTGGTCAGTAGGGTACTGTGCGGCCGGGTACTGTCCAGGGAGGAACTGCTGTGCGGCCGGGTACTGTCCAGGGAGGAACTGCTGTGTGGCCGGGTATTGTCCAGGGGGGTACTGCTGTGTGGCCGGGTACTGTCCAGGGAGGAACTGCTGTGTGGCCGGGTACTGTCCTGGTGCTGGCTGTCCTTGTGCAAACTGCATCACCACTACCTGTGGTTGAGACTGCTGTTGGTCTGGTGTCTAGATAGTAGTGAAGAGCACATATGAGTGGCATCGGAACTAGAAACATCAAGTATAGGAAATGAAGTCAGCGTGTTACGTTGTCGAATCTCATTCTCATTCCCTCCAAGCCTTGTTTTACCTAATCTATTTTTCTATCTACTTTTAAAAGTTTACTTTCTTAAGATTTGTATTAATGGGTTTCATTGTAAAGTTAATGTATCTATATTTTATGTTGCTCGTCACTGGTTAATACCAGCGAATTTGTAGTGAAACCAAATGATCCGCTTTTCAGTTATCAGGCTAATAAGGTTTTTATTACTGTAGCTATTTCACTCAAAGCTTTTCCACTCATAGCTGTTCCACTCATAGTTATTCCACTCGTGGCTTGTAGCTGCAATACTCCCAGTAGTATAGAGAAGAATATTTATTGTTGGCGGTTTTCCCAAGGGACCGACGTATGATTGTTTTGATAGTCATTGAACGTTTATAGATTTAGTTTTTTAGTTTTTTTGCGTGGCGCCGATTGCGTTGTTAGTTGAGTAGAAGAGAATCTCAACCTTGTGGATTTATGACTTTGCGGTTGCATTCATACCAAGAGAACAACGTTTCACGCTCTTCAGTCATCACTAAAGCGTGCCTCTTGGAACTGTGTGTTTGCGAGTCGGCTAATGCACTGACTAGCCGCTTACATGGTTATTCCACACATATATATTCCACCCATAGTTATTCCACACATAGTCATTCCACCCATAGTTATTCCACACATAGTTATTCCACACATAGTTATTCCACCCATAGTTATTCCACCCATAGTTATTCCACACATAGTTATTCCACCCAGTTATTCCACACATAGTTATTCCACACATAATTATTCCACACATAGTTATTCCACACATAGTTATTCCACCCATAGTTATTCCACACAGTTACTCCACATATAGTTATTCCACCCATAGTTAACCCACCCATAGTTATTCCACACATAGCTATTCCACACATAGTTATTCCACCCATAGTTATTCCACCCATAGTTATTCCACATATGGTTATTCCACACATAGTTATTCCACACATAGTTATTCCACACATAGTTATTCCACACATAGTTATTCCACACATAGTTATTCAACATATAGTTATTCCACCAATAGTTAACCCAGCCATAGTTATTCCACACATAGCTATTCCGCACATAGTTATTCCACATATAGTTATTCCACCCACAGTTATCCCACCCATAGTAACTCTTGCTCATAGCTATCCCACCCACAGTTATCCCGTCCATAGTTATTTAACCCATAGTAATCCCACCCATAGTTATCCCACCTTAGTTATTCCACCCAGAGTTCTTTCACCCGTACCTATTCCACCCATAGTTATCCCACCCATAGTTATTACATCCATAGTTATTTCACCTATAGTTATTCCACCCGCAGTTATCCCGCCCATAGTTATTTAACCCACAGTTATCCCGCCCATAGTTATTCCACCCATAGTTATCCCACCCATAGTTGTTTCACCTATAGTTATTCCACCCGTAGTTATCCTGCCCATAGTTATTCCACCCATAGTTATTTCATCTATAGTTATTCCACCCACAGTTATCCCACCCATAGTTATTTAACCCATAGTAATCCCACCCATAGTTATCCCACCCTTAGTTACTCCACACAGAGTTCTTTCACCCATAGTTATTCCACCCACAGTTATCCCGCTCATAGTTTTCCACTCATAGTTATTCCATCCATAGTTATTTCAGTCATAGTTATTCCACTCATAGTTATTCCACCCATAGTTATTCAATAGTTATTTCACCATAGTTAACTTCACACTAGTTAGTCCTGCCATTTATTCCCGATCACAGGTTTTCTACTCATAGTTATTCAACAACAGTCTTTCCAGCCATAGTTAGTCCGCCCATGATTATTCAAAAGATATTTCACCATAGTTAACTTTGCAATAGTTATACCACCATAGATTTTCTACCCATAGTTATTTTACAGTAGTCATTCCACTCATGGTTATTCTACCATAGTTATTCTACCATAGTTATTCTACCCTTAGTTATTCAATAGATTTTTCACCATAGTTAGCTTTACAATAGTAAAACCACCCATAGTAATTTTGCTATGGCTATTCCAACCATACTTAGTCAATAGATATTTCACCATAGTTAGTTTCACAACTGTTGTACCGCCCATAGTTATTTCACTATGGTTATTCAAACCATAATTATTCCACCATAGATTTTCTACCAATAGTTATCCCACTCATAGTTATTGGATAGATATTTCACCACAATTAACTTTACCAACCATACCAACCATAGTTATTCTACCAATAGTTCCGATGTTGGAGATCTTTTCCCACCGTCAGTGATTTTGTGGACCCAAGTAACCATCTTGACAAAATACTCTACTTGGACAAAGATACAAAAAACACATAACTTGATATTTAAGAAAAGATGAATCGAAGTGTGAAAATAAACAAACCTCAAAACTCTGTCTTGAGAAAATTCCAACCAACGCTGCAATTATTCCCCCGATGGCCAGAAGTGCTCCAATGCCTGCAAAGGCGGCAATGCCTCGAAGTGGTGCCATGAACTTGCAAAATACTGGAAAGGACCAAGGAACTTGTAAACAAATATTTGCATAACATTTCTTTTTCGCAAATGACAGATGTACGTTTGTATATGGTTTGGGTACAATTCCTCTACCAAAGGCTTTGATACAGTTACAGCAGAAAGGGCTGGCGAGGCAATGTTGATTTTGATAAAGGCCACATGACAGGGTTTGTTTTGGGAGCTTCCCCGGTAAAATCTGGAAAATTGTCCTGCATGCTGAGCAAGTTTCTGTTCTATTTTGGTAACAGCAAAGGAGCCTTTTAGACTTGTTGTTTATTACATTACTACGGCAACATCAAGTCGATGTAAATACTCTCAGGGACCACGGAACAACTTTGAGATTGGGGGGGGGCACCATTAGTGTCTCAATATTGGGGGGGGCACAAGGCA
>JAOBRH010419275.1:0-10952 GCA_027575125.1 Umimayanthus parasiticus | reverse complement strand
AGCGTGGTTTGAATACGTTAAAATTTTGGGGATATTCTGAAAGTTTAACGTTGAGTCTTAGGGGAAATTGAAAATCGGGGGCATAATAACTCTATTCTACTACTACACGAGACGTCTCTCGTTTGCATGAAATCAAATGGATTTGTTTATTTTGAAATAAACGCCGCACTCGTATCACCAAAAATTTAATAAACGCTGCGGCGTTGCATCGAATAAATACAGTATGCACATTTCTAGTCACAGGTAACCCAAGCTGGAGTTGTCATAGTGATGTAGCAAACTGATAAATGGGGAAAAATTGGGAAATTTTAAATATGTATAGGAAAACGGCGTATTAATTTCAATAACTTCGCTATAAAAAAACGCTACCGCACTCGTCGCTGGTGTATCCTTATCACTAAATAGCATGGCACAAAACTCTCAGTGGTCATACCGTGCTGTGAAAGCAGTTTTACGACAACTTACTTCGGTTGCTGAAATTTGCCGTAACAACCGTACAAATCAGAAGTATGTACCTGCAAGACACCAAAGCATCCCCTAACCGAAAGAAGGGGGAAGTTTGAGTTACTGTTACATCATTAAAGGGCTCTCCTAGTGGCTATCAAAAAAATGCACAACTGCTGCATGCACTGAGTCTTCGAGCTTATCGATTTGCGCCACGGTGGTTACTTCACTATGTTCTTGTGGCAAATTAAGCAATCAAGACCTTATAGCCACGCCGAGCGGATTCGGACAAATAAGAACGGACACGTGTCCTCAAACATTCCTTCCTCGATTTCCCTTGGTACTGAGCAACAAGAAAATCGAATTATTCAAATCCTAAGTTTTTAACCAACCACAATATCTGGGTAAACTTTCTATCGTTGGAGGTCGAGGTCTTGTCGTGTTTTTGGAGGGTAAAACTCTTGAAAAGTTTGTGATCCCGTAGCGTTGCAGGGGGTTGCGTTGACAAAAGCTGAACTGTTTTCAAATGGGGTACTTTTAGGGATCTGGTTGCGTGGTTCAGTCACTAGATCAGTCCAAAGTTCACATGACCTACTCTACTGTGCTGTTAAGGAGATGGTGAAAAATGTTCCACGTCGGCATATATATAAAAGTACTGCAAAAGACCCGTGAGACCTGTGAGACAGGACTTCAGTATTCTCAATATTTGCTGGAGTCGCGCCTAGGTTTAAAGGCTTAGTATCTCGTATGTTTCTGGGGGGAGGGTATATACATATATTTTTTTCCCTCTCTCTTCAGTTTCGGTGGTACTTCAGACTCACTCATCACAATTACAATTTTAATCCATGTGTGTATTATGCAAATTTCTAAAAAGGAGAAAATGGAAATTATTGTTCATTGTTAATTAAGGGATCTCCTAGCTGTAAAGCCCTGTTCACACGGTCTAAACTAACCCGGGTTCGACCCGGTTTAAAACTAACACGGATTAGTTTTATCGTGTAAACACTGCTAACCCGGGTTCGACCCGGGTTAAATCTAACCCACCTCCAGAGTTAGTGTGGAAAAGTGTCGTGTAAACACAAACTTGGGTCGAACCCAGGTTAGTTTTGCACATGCGCATTCGTGCGTTTTATGGTCGTGTTTGACGCGAACGTCAACGAGAATTTACAAAACAATGGACTTGATTACAGAATATAATAAGCAAGCAGCTGGCCTGCGTGTGAAAAATTAACCCGGGTTCGCCTCAAGTTTGTGCTTACACGTATTTTTGGTTTTTGTCCGTGTGAACAAAGTTGGGTCGAACCCGGGTTAGTTTGTGCCGTGTAAACAGGGCTTAAGGTTATCAAAAAATACACGACTATTGCACGCAAATCTTCATGCGGTATTCGAGTTGCGCCACGGCAGTCACTTCTCTGTTCATCAGTCTGTCCTTGTGGACAATTTAGCAATCAACAAGAGCGGATTCGGACAAGTAACAACTGACACGTGTCGTCGAACATTCCTACCTTGCTTCGCTCGGCACTGAGCATGAACAAGAAAATCGAATTATTCATATCTTATATGTTTTCAATGAGGCACAATATCGGGGAATACTTCCTATAGTTGGAGGTTGAGGTTGGGGATAATTCGTCTCTAGTATATTAATTCGGCCAAGGCAATGATTCGATTTTCTTGTTGCTCAGTGCCGAGCAAAGCAAGGCAGAAATGTTCGAGGACACGTGTCAGTTTTTATTTGTCCCAATCCGCTCATGTTGATTGCTAAATTTGCCACAAGGACATAGTGAAGTGACTGCCGTGGCGCAATTCCATAAGCACACATGCAGTCTTGCATGCAGTAGCAACTAGGAGCAGTGTCTCTTTTTTTTGAAAATCAATTAATGGCACCCACTAAAGGCGTCCAATTTTCGACCAACCGATAATCTTCAATAGTCGTTCTTCATAGTTTCTTCAAACTATGATGAACATTAAAAGTTACCAACGACTCATGGTTGGTTTGGTTCTTCTAACTGTTTCTGTCTCATTGGTGTACTTCAACCGCTACACCACCTTCATACACGTACGCTTCTACTACCTTAAAGGACGAGCTTTTCTTTCTGAAGCAAATACCACAACAGAAGGAAGCGAAACTCACATCAAATGGTCAATTCCTCGTCGAGAAGATGTGTGGATAGATTTGACCCAAAGTAGAAATGTGTCAAGGAAACCTACAAGTTTAAGTCTGGTTAATACAAATAGGGAAATGATGGCTGCTAAAACTATTCTAATTTATACTCCGATTTTCTGGCTCAATTTCTGGCATTTTGCTGTGCCTTCTTGGGATGGTAGAGCAACCGACTCCTTCAATTACAATTTCAAAAGCTATTGCCCTCATGTCTGTAGGCTAACTTACAATAGAAAGGAGTTCAACAAGAGCCACGCCGTTGTTTTTCATGGTATGCCTATGGATATGCCTCGCGAAAAAGAACTCCAAGAACTTAACAGCAGAAGATTGTCATTTCAGGGATGGGTATTTTATTCGGCGAGGCCCCAACCAAAACATTTCTAGACTTGAAGGCACTGCAATTCATGTTTAATTGGACAATGACTTACAGACTAGACTCTGGTATCTTTCAACCTTATTTCTACTTCCATCATTAAAGAGTGAAGAGTCGGCTTTGCCGGTGATAAATTATGCAGAAGGAAAAGATCGTCTTATTAGTTGGAGAGTGAGCAATTGTCGCTCAAAGATAAGGAACGATGTCGTCAAGAAACTACTGGATGTTGCTCCAGTCGATATTTATTGCCGCTGTCAAAGTCACTTTGGCCAGTCAGGCAACGCATGTCCAGTCCAAACGGAAAAGTGCAAGCGTACAATGAGGCGTTACAAGTTTTATATCGCATTTGAGAATAGTAATTGTTATCACTATGTGACAGAAAAATACTGGGAAAACGCCTTAAAGAATGATATCGTTCCTATTGTTATGGGAGGGGCTGTATTGGAGGAAAAACTTATGATTCCAAGAACTTATATAAATATCTTGGATTTTAAGAACGCGACATCACTGGCAGAGTACTTGAAATACCTTGACAAGAATGACACAGCGTACAATGAATTTTTCTGGTACAAGAAGCACTACAAGATTTTTAGACCACTGGCCATTTGTCTGTTGTGTAAGAAACCTCACGAGGAAAATCAGAAATCAAAGGCGGCAGACTTGTTTAGTTACTGGAACAGAGATACCAAGTGCTACATTAACGAGTCTTACATTAGAAATAACTGGCTAAAATAGACAGAAAAGTTCACCTGGAGTTCCAAATGTAACCCAAGCGGGCACGTAGTCACGATTCTTTGTGGGGGGTTGCATATGGCCAATCTTAGGGCCTGTTTACATGAAAAGAGGCTGCCCCTAGGAGGTAAGGGCACCCTACCTTGTAGGGTTAACGATACCGGCGTTCTACATGAAAAATTTTAGCAAGGTGGGGGCGCCCTCCCCGCTAGGGTCAAGAGCAAACAAATGAAGCCCACGACACAAACAGATGGCGGATCGGCGGAATATCACGGTTGTGAACGCAATTGTCATTTCTCTTTCATCTCTAGCGGCCGCTTTTCAGTTATGCTGATTATCATTGACGTATTTATTATCGACCACTCCCGCTTCGCGAGCCTTTGTTCACCGTTTTGCGATATTCTTGCCGTAAAGTTTTGATCTTTTCCTATATCCTTGAATAACCGGTTTTTATATCAACGCCTTTTGAGCCTCGGTTTGCTTGATGTATTTATCATAATCATCCTTGCCCATGTCTTTGATTTCTCTTTCTGGAGTACTGATTTTTTCCGGGCCATGAGCTTTCGCACTCCGGTATACATACAAGAAAGATCTGCTTCGAAATCTATTCCTTTGAAGTCACAATTGAAGTCACAGCTCGACTTGTAGTCTTACACGTGCTTTAGCAGATCTTCTGCTTTCTCTGGAAACCATGAAAACTTCTTTGGATTCTTTTTTTGCTCTCGTTTTGTGTTGTTGTGCGTTTACGTGTTTTTGTTGGGGTTTTCGAGCATTCTTCTGAGGCCTTCCCTCGATCGTTATCGGCAATATCGTTCTCTAGGTTCTCGAAAGACCGTTCTTCGTTCTTTTCTTCGCCTGTAACATCAACTATCACTCCTTCGCTCGTTGTCTGCTTATTCGCTATTCCTTGGAGTTGGTGCTTATGAAAAAACTCGCCAGGTTCGTAGCTTGAAGCCGCCATGTTTAAAGAAAAAACGTGTGATCAGCAGTTATCAAAACCAGACATAGCCCTAGCCCATAGGGCTGGCCCTCCTGTTTGGTTTTACATTGGATAATGTAAACAAAACTTGTCCCTACCAGGTAGGGTTTCCCTAGGGGCACCCAATCTCGCATGTAGAATGAACTTTATAATACAAAAGGGAAGGGAAACTCTTTAGGTAGGGTGCCTCTAGGGGATAGGGGCACCTTCCCTCATGTAAACAGGCCCTTAGGGAGTAGGGAGGGGGGGGCATGCTCCCCCGGAGAAATTTGGGAAAACTTGGAGTTAAAAGAAGAAAGTAAATCACCATTGTTTGATCTTTAAAAGCATGACATGATGTAGTAGAAGCATCAAGTGACATGTATAACATTGTATCCGGAATATACCAAATAACTGTAGCATAAGCCAATATAGAAACTTTTCGAATGATCATACCTGAGAAGGGTTTTTCAGCATTTGGGGGTCATGCTTCTCACAATGGCGACCGCAAGCTCTCCTCATTAGCGTATTACTAGTAGCAGTGAGGCTAGGCAGTTAAATTAACAACAGGAGCAAAGCTCTAAACGATCAACAGCAAAAAAAAAAACATTTATTGGTTAAAAGCAGTCACGTGTGTGTTCGAAACTGGTTTGGAAGGCTACTTCGACTTACCTGAAGTCGGCAAGATCCCACGGCAACGAAGGAGGACTCGAGGGCACTTGAGAACATCAGTTTTTGCCGTTCACAATCCAAGTATATTTTTAGCAACAAAAGTAGCAAAATAAGATATCAAGGTCTTGCATTATTTTTGGCATTCTAGCGAGAGCGAAGTGTTTTGGAATTAGAATAAGAAAACTAAAACATAGGTTACTAATTAAACATAGATATTATTCACAACGATATTGGACAGCACGACTGTAGATGCTATTCAACGTGCATTTACCAACACACTAAACTGTGTGCTGTGATGTTGAATCTGCAGAAGCTCTATTTACATTAATAAACCATTTGGAGACGTGCTCTGGGCTGAAAGTAAACTAAACAAAAACCGAAGCAATGTGGATTGGCTCATGTTCTAACGAAGCCTCTTCCCCCTTGGGTCTAAAATGGCGTAAAAGTGTAAAGGCATTGGGAATCCATTTTTCTTACGATACCGCGGAAATGACTAAAAAAACTTCTTCGAGAAATTGAAAAGTATTAAAGAACAAATACAAATATGGAAATGGAGGGGAATGGAGGGGTATTTCCCTCGACGGCAAAGTTACAATCGTTAAGACTCTGCTAATCCCGAAATTCATCTACGTAGCATCAGTTTTATGCACCCCAAATGAATTTGTAACAAAGTTAAAATAAATGATTTACAGATTTCTGTGGAATGGCCCTGACAAAGTAGCCAGAGCAGCAACCATAAATTCGATTAATTTTGGAGGGCTGAACTTGACCGATTAAAATCGCTTAGGTTAGCGTGGATTGGAAAATATTTAAATGAGACCTCTGCTCCATGGAAAAGTGTTTTTCAATGTCTCTTAAAAAGCTATGGTGGAACTATCTTTCTTAAATGTAATTATCATATCAATGATTATGAGATTAACTCGCAGTTTTACAGGGAGCTTTTGATGTGTTGGACAGATTTTCGAGGAAAACATGTCCCAGAATTAAATGGAAAAAATATTTTGTGGAATAATGAACTCATTAGAATTGCAGATAGACCGATTTATTATCCAAAATATGTAAGTGCGGGGGTGATTTACTGCAAAGACTTGTTTTTCAATATAATACGTCGGATTCACTCCAGCAAGTGATGAAGAAAGGGTTAAAAAATGTAAATTGGATTGCGCAGCGCTATACCTTCTGAAACAAAATGGAATTAAATAACTGAATGAACAAGAGGCCATATTAATGGCCTTACTCGTGCCTCGTAATTATCTTAAAATAGACTGAAACGGGCACAGCGTATACTTTGATCTCACTTGAGACGCCCACGTGAACTGATCTCACGTAACGCATGCGATGGACAATCGTGACACGAAAGGAGTCTGACCCGGATTTTGATCCCGCAGATAAAAAAACTGCTTCTACTGAAGTATTATCAAATTGCAGACCACTTTCTCTGGCGAGTCCGTGGAAGTCTAAACGGTAAATTCCTGAGACCGAAGCACTTGATCTTTTTAAGACTTTCCGATATACTTTTCTTCACAAATAAATCATCGACAGTTGAAGTCAGAGTCCGATGGCCTGTGCTCCCGAGATGTCTCGTCAATAAATATCACGTTACTAGAAGGCCCTAGAATTAGCTTATCCGCTATCGCAAATTGACATTACGTTACTAGAACAATAGATTATCTGGACAAAAAAAAGTTATTCTAATGGCCTAGTTGATCTCGCGTAACGCATGTGATGGACAATTGTGAAACTAAAAGGAGTCAGACCCCGCAGATAAAAAAATTTGCTTTTTAAAAGAATTATCAGATTGCACAGTCAATTAATGTACCATGTCAACTAACATATCATTTTCTCCATCCGTGGAAGTCTTAACGGTAAATTCCTGAGAACTAAGCACGTGATCTTTTTAAGACTTTCCGAAATACTATTCTTCACAAATAATCAAAATCTTTTACGTTTTCAAAGCAACCTAACAATAAACTATAAACAGTAGTTGGTTGCATGCAAGTCACTGAGACGCCAACGGAAATTGATGTCACGTTACTAGAACAAAGCTTATCTGGACGATCGCGACGCAAAAAACAAGAGGCTTTGTAAATAGCCTTACTCGCGCCGTTTTTAGGTAAACTGAAACAGCGTATACCTCAATGCCATCTGCTAACTGCAAGTTATAGTTATACCTTCACGTGACGCATGCACTGGACAATGGCGACAGTCGGACGGAAGTCTCACCTGGATCAGTTTGACCCCACAGATAAATTGATACTCAGGTTACTAGAAGAACTAGTTGAAGAAACTCCTTTGAGTAATATTAACCGGGCCTGAACCAACTCTAATCTTGACATCACACACATTGGGCGAATATAACAAAAGTAAAATGCAGACAAATATCACACGATCTCTCAAAGTATCTTCCTCCTATCGTAATGCCGATAACATCCCACACGAAGTACAAAACAAAACAACTAAGACCGTAGCATATTTTCAAAACACACATTCTGTAGAAGCATGACACAAACTGTATCTGATTAATTTGCTGTGTATTATTGAAGAATACAAGTCAACGTCTTATCTTTTCTAGAACAAACGCTTTCGTTTACCGTCGCTTTACATTCGAAAACTGTATAATTTCTATAATACTCATAGGCGCTTCTTCTACCACTTTTTCATGTTTGTTTTCTAAAGAAACTTTTAAGCGCCATGCTTTTTTGTGGGTAAATAGGATTCCGGCCAGTCGACTGCATATATCTTGGCAAGAAAATACAGTGGAACCTCGATTTAACGAATTACCAAGGGACCGAGGAAATGCGTTCGTTATATCGAGGGCTCGTTAAATCGAAAACCGCGATATAACGAACTTTCATGAAAATAGTCAAAACGTTCGATATATCGAGGTAAAATGCAAATTTGCTTTTACACAAAGAATTGAATATTGTAACTGTTCACTTGTCTTACTTTAATAAGTATGAGTATGTCAACAAAACTTTACAATGGATGATTCATAAAGCTAGTAAAGCATCGAAAAATGTTCAAGCGTTTGTTTCTTTAATCTATTAAAAACACTGATAATCAGTGTCAACTGAATTGAAATATTGTGCCATAATGCATAAAAGTTTCAAAGAAAAAAATCTTCTATTTTTTACCGCCTCTCTTTTGAAACACTTTGGCGCAGAACTGACGCGTCCTCCATTGACACCAGGGAGCGCAGAAATTCAATTTCTCAGTTGAGTGCCAGAGTTCTCTGTGACTACATGTATTTGATTTTATTTGTTATTTGTCAGTAAAGTATTCATCTTGACCTCTGGTCGTTATATCGAGGTGAAGTTTAAGTAAATTTTAAGTTTGGGCTGCCGAAATCGGTTCGTTAAATCGAGGTTCGTTAAATCGAGGTTCTGTTCCATACATTTTACTGTAACTTTTACCGGGCCGAAAAATATTGTTCATTATGCCGAGGAGCTCGTTAAATAGAGGTTCGTTAAATCGAGATTCCACTGTACTAGAAGATGGTAACCTAACTACCATGTGTATTAAACAGAGATTAAAGAGATCAAGACGATGGGGCTGCGAAAGTTTTAAATAATATCACATTACGGATTGTCCAGCATGCAATTCTCATGGGACGCCTCGCGTTACTAGAACCATAGCATATCGGGACGATCGCAACACAAGAGAAAAAAAAAAGAACGGAGCCGAAACCTCAACTCATTGCCTACGGTCACGAGTATTAAGAACGGAGTCGAAACCTCAAGTCCTTGCCTACGGCACGAGTAATAAAAACGGAGCCGAAACCTCAAGTCCTTGCCTACGGCACGAGTAATAAGAACGGAGCCGAAACCTCAACTCCTTGCTTATGGCACGAGTAATAAGAACAGAGCCGAAACCTCAACTCCTTGTCTACGACGCGAGTAATAAGAACGGAGCCGAAACCTCAACTCTTTGCCTACGGCACGAGTAATAAAAACGGAGCCGAAACCTCAAGTCCTTGCCTACGGCACGAGTAATAAGAACGGAGCCGAAACCTCAAACGGCACGAGTAATAAGAACGGAGCCGAAACCTCAACTCCTTGTCTACGACGCGAGTAATAAGAACGGAGCCGAAACCTCAACTCTTTGCCAACGGCACGAGTAATAAGAACGGAGCCAAAACCTCAAACGGCACGAGTAAAAAGAACGGAGCCGAAGCCTCAACTCGTTGCCTACCGACACGAGTAAAAAGAAGCAAATAAAAAATGCACCAAATCCAACAGGGTTTAACATCCAGAATGTGCAAGCGAGAAAAATTTCCCTACATCCATACTCAGCAGTGAAAACAAAAGTTTATTGTGAGCAAACAAATGGCGCCCACGCTAGTTGACAGCGGTGTTGCGTCTAAGGGAAACCGCCTATCAACGAGATTGGCTCATGAGTAGATACGAGCATAACAAAGATTCTTATTTTCACGATTTTGGATTGATAAAAATGTTGTCTAGAAATATTGTGATAAGTAAAAATTTTGTTTGCGATGGTGATCTCTACGTTCTAAGGTCTTTTTGTCAATCAGTTACAGCGGCAAAATTCCGCAAACTGAAAAACGCGCCACAGCCTTGGATGGGGGGGGGGGGGTGTCAATGTTTTTATTCTGTACCAAGCTTCTTTAAGTTTTAACAAAGAAAGAGTATCTAAATTGTTCAGTGTTCGACGACAATTGGCGGAATTTAGCAGTATTAGATCGGGGTTTAAAATAACCTGCTACAAATTTGTCATCCTTGGAGATTTGAACGAGATCGTTCAATCTGCCAAACCGCTATATCACATTTTTATTAAAATTTTAGTATGTTTTTGATTTATAATTACAAGCTATCTGAGATAAGTTATCTTTTGAGCTTTGCCATTTTATAAGAACGACAATTTTTCGGCTTTTTTTTCCCTCCTGTCTTTTACTCATATTGTGAGGACCTTTATTCTGACTTTGTCGTGCTGAAACATAATTTCCTGTGAAGCTCTTTCGCTTCTCAACACTAGTGCAGTAGCTTCTCCTCCATCTTCTGTCTTTGTCTTGCATCTCTGAAATGATAAAGAAGGTGTTACAAGAAAACCAAATCAGAAAATGGGCAAGTAGTAAAAATTTTAAACTAATGAAAATTGGATAAAACTCAGGCGCTAGGATAATTACTTAATTAGGTCTTAATGACCGGAATGAATTAATATTTGAAAGTAACACAACTGTTAGGGCTGGTTATGGCGAATCCATCTGAAGTAACGGAAACGTACTTTTTCTTCAAGTATATAACCCTCAATACCGTATAAGTGAAGCGAATAACATGTTTTCTCTGTTTGTGACGTGTCTCCTTTTATGACTCCTGCAAATGCAAGAATTATGTACAATCCACCACTATTCACCAAACCGAATGCATTTAACCCTATCTAGCTCGGGCTTTTTTGGCTCGTCACAACCCAAGGGGGGGGGGTCACAAAGTGCCCCCCCCATCATAACTTTTTTGTTATCGGTTTGTTAGCCAACCTGTTGAGTGTTTCAAGCTCTACCTAATGATGGGGTTTTGGTGCGTTAATTGGCTGTGACGTCATAATGACGTCATAGCATATGGTATTTCGGTATAACTTGTTTACTTATGGTTAGAACG
>JAOBRH010419164.1:0-10955 GCA_027575125.1 Umimayanthus parasiticus | reverse complement strand
GGGGGGGGGGTTAGACCTTAACAAATCAATTATCTGACAGCCTCTAAAATAAGCATTTATTTACTAGTTGCTAATTTTGGCTATTTAACTAAATGTTGATACTGTCATGTTAATTTCATAAATAATTGTTTGTCAAAACAGAAAATCAAGATTCTGGATGATGAGAATGATGGAAAGAATACAATGGATACCTTTAGTGATGAAACCAACATGAAAGGTACAGAAGATTTGAACAACAGTAAGTTGATGGAGTTTGGCAGTATACCACCTTTATCTCTGACAAATAGTATCTATCTAGGAAGCTGTCTTCCATTCCTACTAAACAATGCTGCAACACTGTAAAAGTTGATCCGCAGTTGTCAATAAAACAATGTCATTCTGAAATGTTTTAGGATGGGTGTTATTGGTTTGAACATAATGAATAATTGCTTTCAAAAACATTTCGGACTTCAAAACATGTATCAAATCATAATCTATTAAATAAATTGATGTTTTACTTAATAGCTAAAGCTAAATTGTAGCACTAACAAACAACTCTTAGCAACTTTATCTCTTTCAATTTTAAAATGTGGATTGGTGTGGATTTTCTGTTGAGTTTGGTGTTATTTGCTGCTGGAGCATTGGCAGCATCCTATTCAGCAGCAAGTCAATTTTGATTTCCATATATGGTTGGTTTGTCTTACAAAATGATGAAGTCCCCCCTGATATTGATCTAAGCATGCATTTCTGGCCACCTCATCATGCTTCGTGTGCACACAATGAACAATAAACAATTAACAACAAACAGAATTCCTGTGTCATATCAGGTTGTCCACAGGTACATGTAGACAAATCCCAGAGTGTGAGTGTAAATTTCATGCAGCACGTGGCCTAGCTCAGTGATTCCATATATTTACTGTAATTTGCGACAGCTGATTATCGGTATACATGTACATTTTGAGTGATCGCTGGGAATCTCTCCTATATCCTGCAAAACTTTTCTATTTTATGACCCCTAAAACGCACCAAAATATAGCCAGATCAAATACTCCGTCATGGAGACACAATAGAGATCGCATGTATTCACATGCACTTTCAAACAATTAAGTACAATGTACCTGATGCAGGTACTAAAGCATTTTATACACTTGCCAATGGTGGCAAATTATTTTTATGATTCCAAATTTGCGGCAAGATATGGGGAAAGCAGCACTGCAATTCTCTTTGAGGACAACTGGTAATATTTTTTTTCTTCAATGGTGAGCTGCATTTTTCTTTTCTGGTTTATTTTGAAAAGTATAGTTTGCTCATTGTTTTTCTGGTCTGAAAATGAATATTATACAGGTCATGTCCTTTAAGGGGTAAAACTGCCTGTCTTTGAATAGTGTTTTCTTGAATTATTTCACAGACAAGGATGATGACAGTCAGTTCAGCACTGAGAGGTCATTTGTCTGTAGAATGAAATGCATTCTCAATACTAGTGCTGGCTTTTTCAAGGTGAGAATTTTATGAATGTATTTTATATTAGATATTTTTATCAAGGTTATCAGTTTAGTGTTCCTGTCTGGTTATGGCAAACTAAGAGTTTGGAAAACACTTGTAGGTATTTGGATAATACTTTCTTTAGTAATAGCAGAAAATAGTATATGGTTAATATTATGTACTTTCTTGTTCAGAACATGCGATTGTGTACATGTTATGAATGGCAAGTTCTGTCTAACATTAATTTTTTATTACTATGAATATCTGATTGAAGATGTCTAACTGATCATTGTGATACAAATTATACCATTCTAAATGAGTAGGTTTTGAGATATTTGACTTTAAAGTTTGGAACTATGACCTCACCAATGTGTTACATGTAACTGCAAAGAACAGACTGGGAAATTTATGTTTATCTAATATTTGCAGGGTCTACAAAATTAAAACAGTAGTCAATAAGTCAAAAAAAAATTTAACTACCAGTACAACTGCAAATACCACAAAACTTTTTTACTTCCAGGGCCTGGGTTAGGTGAAACCTTAAACTAAATTCTGTTATATATGTATCTAGAAACAAGTCAGGTCTTTTTAAAGTGTAACTAAAAGTACACTCCAAGAAAACCCAATTACATAAACTTGAAATGACAGCCCAAATTCCCAATGGTGAGTTAAGGCCCAGCTAAACTAGGATACATGTAGCACGCAACATTGTCATGTACTTCATGTATCCTGACTGTTTCTCAGTTTAGCAACCTTGGAAACCTTGTAGCACGTGACAAAATTTGTATCTGAGACACAAAAAATGTTTCTGGGAAACATCAGAAACATTTTTTGTATCACTATATGTATCCCAGTTTAGCCACTCTCTGCGACATGTCGACCACTTGTAGCCTTAGTAGCAACAACTGCACAGATTCAGCCCCAGTCTAACTCAAGAATAAACAACAGCATGCATGTAATAGTGAAAGCGTGCACTGGGAGGATACATGCAACATGTTGCTCAATTGTAGCTAGTATGTTTAGCCACTCGGCCCTAGGACACATGCTGGCAACATTTCAGCTACAATGTAGTGTGCTACATGTATCCTATTTAAATATTTAATCCTGGGTCAGCGCTAACCCACTTTCGAACAACGAGGTCCTGGTGAACAAATTTATGTGGCACAAAAGAATTATTTTAAGAAAGACTGTATTTATATTTAAAGTGACACACTGTCTAGTGATGTCAAAATTAAAATTTTAAAGTTATCTCAAGAATTACGGTAGTTGTCACAAAATGATAAAATTTCTGTCACAATAATTAGTTTGACAAATGAAATAAGATAACACAATAAAGTAGCTAGCATGTGTAATTATAGGTGGTATTTGCCCTAAACAAAGACAGGTCAAATATTCAGGTCTAACTAGTAATTTTAGATACCGTATAATTCTAATTTCATTCTTGAACCTCTATTTTTTCACTCAATAATTTAGCCCTTTCGATGCACTGGTCGACTACGGGAGATGACAGTTGCTGACAGTGAAAGTAGGGATTATGGTCTGTTTCTTGTCTGTACTCCACTTGAAACCATGACAACATCAATCCTCGAAATCAGATTGCGCACATCACTTTTCTGTACCAAGAACAGAATGGATCTGAGCTTTATGGATCTTGATCAGAAGTAAGTGAAAGTTGTTGATTGCAAGCCTTCTCCAGATAAATACCTACAAAGTAGGCTTTAACAAATTTTGCAAGTTAAAATTCCAGTTTCCCTTTATACTATAAATAAAATCTTGATATAATACAATTATAACAATAAAGATAATATGAATAATATTAACAAATATTCTAATTTACAATGAGTTTTTCTGTACATATTTGGATGTCAAGCCTCAAGTTCAGTAAAGTGTTTTACAACAGTGAAATGGGTTTAATCTAATACAATATGATTTGATATTATTATCTTGCTTGAGTTACATGGAATTCATTTATAGCTAACCATTTGAAGTAATAATTACTAACAACATATATCTCTTTTCTAGGGGTCGATCTCTCCTGGGTTATCACAAAAGAGACATCGCTCTTCAGTCAAGTTATTGTATGATTCACTTTGATGACATTCCAGTGCTTCAGCAACTTCATGCAAACTGTAAGTATATTAATATCACTGACTGTATGTGTACAGAACTTTATTCATGTTCATGCTGTAAAATCTTGTTTGCAGTCTCTGGGTTTATTATTATTTTTATGTTTGCAAGGGAATTGAGATCTGGCTAATGCCAGTTGTTTTCACAAGGGGGTTATATTGAGAATAAAAATGTTGTGAGAGAAAAGCAGAAAAGTGCAGCATACTGTATGTTGATTAACAGATGACTGAGTTTAGTACGAAGACTGTAAATGCACTTCAAGCTGATCAGTTCCATCCACTGCTTTTCATAGGAATTAACAAGCAAGTCAATGAAATTGATGTTTGTACTCACAAATGCTAGGAAGATTTTAATATTCTACTGTACATACATGTAGCTGTTGTTTCTGTATGTACTGCACTTGTTTTTATTGGCCTCTTCGTTCAATTCAAACCAGCACTGCATTTGATTCAAATATGCTGTTTTTGCTACAATTAGATCTCTGTACATGTACATACACAGCCCCATTTTTAGAAAGATGTGACAAAAATGATTCCAAGACAAAATTGTTGAAAACTTGAATAATTCATAAACCATTTTTGGACATACATGTAGAAGAATAGTTCTGGCAAAGCATTTTCATTTATTTGAGCAAAGTTTGGCTTTAGTTTAATAGTACAGTTTGTTTTTATTCTTTGAGTTTGGTGGCAAGTATTCAGCTACCATATGAGCAAAATATTTTGGTATAATTTTATTGCCAGGTGATCTGGATGGCGATAAATGTTGTCTTATTTGTTATAACATACATGGATTATGGAACCACAAGAAAATATTTTTATCTTCGACAGGTTATCAAGGTAGGAATACATTTCACAACACTAATATTTGTCATTTTTGTGTCATCCTATCACAACAGTGCTAGATGACACATTGGTATGGTATGAGGGAAGTCAAATGGTGTCCAGTGTACATGCGTAATGAAATAGTCCCAAAATGCCATGTACTGTACTTTGGGGTAAAGTCGAAGGAACTCATGACAAGTGAATTTTGCAAGGAAAATGTGAACCAAGGCCCTCCAGAAATTGTTTTTGCCTTATAAACTAACAAGCTTCAACTTTGGAGGATTTATATACCAATATGTTGCAGACATGGTACCATATTGATTTGGGGACCAATTTTGTTTTCAAATTGGAGCTGTGACAAGAAATATGGCACGTGCGACAACATTCATTAAAAACAAGTGTATAATTTTTAGTCACTGGATGTTTACATATACATAGTTCATTTTGAAGGATGCTCAGCTACTGGATTGACTACAGTTTTCTACCTGAACTGCATTTATTCTTTGGCGATCTGTGAACATTTTCAGTTGAGCTGCAGGATTGAACAAGAGCTGTTTGAACAAAAGTGTTGGAATGAGTGAGTGCAATAGCTCTTATCGATTGATATTATCAGCTTCATGATTGTCTGTGTATTATCATTTCATCTTTCCCATTTATAAACTGAAAAATTTTCTTTTAGCCTGAAAATATGACCAGCAGTTGTGAACATTTTATTAAGATGTTAGACCTGTCAATCCATGAAATCCACAAACCAGTTGACCTGGTATCTGTCTCAGCGGTTGGCCAAGAGCCTGGACCACTGAAAAAACTATGCACGAATATACTTGCTGCTCGCTTCACTCATAGCAGTGATTTAATAATTTTAAACTAAAAGTAATCAATTGCCTTGTGTTATTTAAAAGTAAAAATAATATTAAATGTAAGGAATATAAGTTTCCTAATATTTTACTTTCTTGAATCTTACAAAAGTACATGTAGATAATTTAATGTGTATTTCATATGCAGAATGGGTTACCAGTTGCTCGAGGTGCTGCCATGGTGCTCAACTTCAACTGTGCACTGATTCTTCTGACAATGAGCAGGAATTTGGTATCACTAATCAGGTCCTGCAATGTAAGTATCATAATGCTTATTATAACAAGAGGCTTTAGAAGCCTACACTGGGTTGCCGTCTACCGGATTGCAGGACCTTGAGTTTTTTTTTAAAAACAAATTGAAAAATACTAAAAACTTAAAAAGTAATAATGCTTTAAAAATTTGGAATATCCAACTGGCAAACAATATTTTGATTTGTCTGCATGCACAAGATACATGTAACAGGTCATTTGATTCTGTTATACACCAGTCAGTATGAAAACAAAACACTGCTGAACAGCTAACAATTATTTGTACAGACTATTTGGATTTCCATGCAACACAGAATGCAATTGATCTAAGATGAGTGAAGGGACATCTTGATATTTTATTTATTGGTTTTTGTTTATGTGCGCATTCGACCATAACCATGCATGAACATCTACAGGTATGATATCATTTAATTGATTTAAAATTAGCAAAACATTCCTGGGCAAAATTCTAACTTCTGTAGATTGCTTACATTGATTTCAGTTTTCTGTTTTATATCGCTCTTACTTTGGAAGGATATGTTGTTGTCACGGGATGCACAGTTGGAAAAACAACTTCAAATCCCTTGGATTCTTGGGACAATAATTACATGACAAGATATGCCCAGACTAGCACTGAACTTGTTGTATAAATGACTTAAAAAGGCTAGAAGAAAAAGGCAGGACTTTAGAATATATCCAGCAGATATAGATGAACATCAAAAATCCTGAAAACAATCTGCTGTGATGTTTGAAACTCCAGGTCGGATGTGAAAACAAATAAATTAATTTTTTTCCAAAATGTCCTGCCAGATACCACTCACTCCTCTCACAGTTTCTTCGATTCATCCTCTCCTGTATAGTAGAACAATCCAACTCATCAAACTGCAGTTTCTAAAACACCACTCATTTGACTGGATGGAAACACAGAATGAGAGCTGTGATAAACTATTTGGGCAACTCTAGCAATTACAGACTCCTTTTGTAAATTCACTGTGCAGAAACCCAAATGATTGCTGAACGAAATTCTGGACCTCGTGCTCACTTCATCCAAGTTGTCATGGTGATGTCAATGTCCAAGCTAATCACACAGTGTCTGATGTCATTTTAATCCATATTAGGAGGATTGTGCAATTTTTCCATTTTCTGACAACGAAAACAGAACAAAAAGACAAGCCCATTTTATAACTAGTTTGCCCACTGGCAACCCAGTAATAATATTATAAAATATCAGCTTGGTTGACCTTTGGTAAGAAGAGTAGAGAAGTACCATATACATGTATTTTGTGGGGAGTGTACCAAACTCATTCAAGTGCTCATTACTATATATATAATTACTATAATTATGTATATACTTGATTTATGTATGTTGTAACATTTTTGGCAAACCTTGACTAATGATCCTGCATAATTATTCCTCTCCTCATCTAATATATACCTTTAAGATATTACCTAAAAAGTGTGTGTCATTTATCAAATTCATGTTAATACTATTACACAGTAATTTTCTAAGTGCATTAATTAATATATAGAAAGAGACAGGGATTGAAATGAAATGACAGTGAATGACAGTGCATGAGTTGAGAGTTGAAAAGATTTTAAGTGTTGCTTATATGGACAGAATTGAGTTTGATTTTGTTAGATAATTGATTTTGTTATGTAATTGATTTTATAATGGTTCTTGATTGCATTTGTGATAATTTTTAAATAAAAGAATGGGTATATTGTATGTGTGTCAAAAGACTTGGTCAGTTCCTTGTCGTTCTGGCTCATGAACTGTGCAGTTTTTTTAGTATTTAGCTGTAAGTTGAACATCTGCCTGACTGTATGACTTTTAGATGCTTTGCCCCTGGGTGTTTTTGTATCATGCGTTATAGTCCTTGATTTTATCTTAAACTCCCTCAATACTAAGGCAGTTTCCATTATTTACCATAATATTATGTAACTTTTTTACGCTTTCATATATTGTTGTACTGTTAGTAGTATTCTTAAAATACACTAATCTTGTAGTTAGGATTATATAATAATATTGTTAATTTAGAAATTTGGAAATTATATCTAGTACGTTTTTAAAACAATTTTTGTATAGTATAAGAGCATCAAGACTGGTGGGATGCCCCTAAAACATTTTATTGTTATTGTTGTTGTTGTTGTTTTTATTATTATTATTATTACATGTATTATTACATGTACATGTAGCCGTCACCACAGATGTTATATTGGGCTGCTTTTAGACTACAGTACATATTATACTGATGAAGCGGATCGAGTATTCATAGACTAATGAAGCAAATCAAGTATTCACAGACCAATGAAGCAGAAAAAGTAGCCACAAAGACCAGTGAAGTGGAAATATGTTAGAAAGCTCTCACTGTTTAATAATACAGAAGATGTATCTGACCATGCTACAAGATTAACCCTTTCAATCCCAGCCTGTTAATTATAATACCAGTATGTAGCTTCTCCTTTTATTACCCACAAAAAAAAAATGTCTGATAATAAGAATAAAGCATGTGATTGATCATACACAGCAATTTATCCTAGATGAAAAGCAAAATTCTCCCAAACTGTTCACAGGGAAACTACGGAGACAGTTTAGAAGAATTTGGCAATACTTCACATTTTAGTGTGTTTGGGTCGACTGAGAGGGTTAAATTTTAAAAATGCCCATCTTATTCATCATACATGTATTGATATATAGAAAATTTCAAATTAAAGGACATTTTGTACCCATTTTCATTGAGCAAAGTGTTTTTAAATCACTCCGTACAGACCATCACACTCTCTCCGCTTGTCAAATAAAAACTTGCTCATAACTCCCAGGTTCTACACTCAATCATACGGTGAACGTTCTTTTGCTGTCGCTGCTCCACGCCTATGGAATGGTCTCCCTCTTGAATTGAAAAATGCAGAAACTCTGAACTTATTCAAGTCACGTCTGAAAACTCGTTTATTTCATAAATATTTTAATTTGTAAATTATTCATAGTTCCCACTTTTACTTACTTTATACATGAATCAGTTTCAATTTATTTTAGCCTAGTTTCTAACATTTGTAAGTAATTTTTATCTAGCTAGTTTGTAAAGCGTTGAAACTTTGTAAAATGCTTATTAAATTATTATTATTATTAAATTTTGTTGTTGGTTATAATTATATATTTCTGACCTTTGTGCACCAATTATTGTGCTTGCAATAACATATTTTAATATTTTAACTGTTTAAAAACGGTTACAAGTTAATGCATTTTTGCTTGCTCAATGGGAAGTTTTAAAAGTGTGGTTTCAAAATCAAGATTCCATTAACTTCAGATAGAAAATAGAGAAAAAAAGAAAAGAAATTGAAGACCTGTCAATCTTCCTTTGCCATGCAAATGTGGTTGGTATTGATCTAACTTGTGAATTGGGGAAACTAATATGTTTAAACTTTTGTTTTTATTGCTAGGTTGGCTGGTTCTGCGGCCAAGTTCTTCGCTTGCTGGACAAAACCATTACTTTCCACCGCTACATTGCTTATATGATTTGTTTAATGACAGGTACAAAATGTTAACCTCAATGAATAAATTTAATTCAAAAAAGTACAGGTATGATAAATAAGTGTGAGTCACAAATCCTGCACAAGTATCTTAGAGAATGGTGGTCTCATTTCTCAGCAAGGTATGATTGGTTCAAACCCAGATGTACATATGTTTCTGCACTTGAACCTGGGGGAGAGATACTCCCTTGCTTGGTTTTTGGGGATGCTTACATGAATCATTCAGTAATTTGGGAAAAAGAGTCTGGCTAATTAATTACCTTGTCTATAAATTACTCTACAGACTGTAATAGTTATACAGTAGGCATGTGCTAGAACCTTAAATGCAGAAATGAAACAGATAAAACAACATTTGAAAATGACCATGCAAAATGAGGTGTCCAAAGGTCTTCGGATGTGTCCAGTGGTATCTAGAGGTGTCAAGATGTACCTTAAGGTGTGGTCAGGGATTTCTAGATATTTCTTAAGACCACTGGACACATCAAAATGCCTCTAATTGTCTCGAGACACAAGATGTCTGGAGGTGTCTAGATTCCTATGGAGCTCCATAGACACCTCTAGACACATCTGGACAGCCTGGACACAAGGTGTATCTAGAAATGTCTGTTCGCCACTGGATACCTCGACATAATGTGTGGACACTTTTTGAGGTGTCTAGACAGTTCTTGACACATTTGGATACACTAAGTTTCTGTCCACCTCTGGATACCACTTGACATACATGTAATGTGTAGACACTTTTTGGCATGTCTAGACAGTTCTCGACACATTTGGATACACTAAGTCTCTGCCACCTCTGGACGTGTCTAAACACCTCTGGACACCTTTTTAGACACATCTCTGTCTAGAGTTTTTGTCATTTTGTTTTGTTAATTGTTTCATTTGTTTCAGTTGTCATTAAAATATACCCAATGCAATCCTGAAGTATCATCCCAACACTGAAGGAAGCAAATGCCACTATTGTCACTTATTTCAGAGAAAACTTTAATAGTATATAGGAGTCTTTTTGCCCCTAGAAATGCCCTTCGGCTTTTACCTAGTAAGCAACCCCCTAAAACAGCAGATTGCCTATTTTATTCCCCAAAATTTATGATGATCATCGATCTCCAGACCCCCTCTCCCTTCTTATCTTGGACACGAACTTTGTATTTATAACTACAGGCTGAAGTACATGTACCAGCCAGCTCCTATATGTTCTTGAAGAGTTCAGCAGTTTTTGATAACCCTTGGCCTTTGATTACCTGCTTATATAGAAATTAATCTACTAGTAGGCAGGGTCATTTCTAAATACAACTTGGAAAGTTCAAACAAGTTGACTGCATTGCTATTCCAAATGCTTAGCCTGTGAACCAGATCTCTGTTTGATTGGGGCGAGGCGAGGTGCCACTCAGATATATAGAGAGCCTGTTCACAGGCTATAAATACTAAGATTAGTCTGTTTCACCAACAGCAATCCATGTTGGTGCACACTGTTTCAACTTCCACAATTTAGTAGAAAGTTGGTCAAAAACCAGTCTGATTGAGGAAAAGTTGAGTCAACTTCAAGACATCCCAAACAGGAATGAAACATGGGTCAATCCTATCAGATCAGCCAAATCAGTATGTAATGTGTTTTCAGTTTTTGTTGCTTTTAATATTATAACTTTACGTTAATTATTTCATTTAACCCTTTCATGCAGCTCCTTCTAGTTAACTGATTAACACCAATGCAACATAGGTTGTTTTGTTGTGAGAATCTAGGAACTGATTAACCATGCATTGAGAATTCAGACCACATTGATCATTTGTTGTGTTTGAGGCTTGAAGGGACAGAAATTATTAAAACTAAAACCTGAACTAAGGTTAACAGAAATTTACAACTTTGTGTGCATGCCCAGGAGGGAGGGGGATTGGAGGTCTGTGTGTGTGAGGG
>JAOBRH010418941.1:0-10956 GCA_027575125.1 Umimayanthus parasiticus | reverse complement strand
GACCACACACAGCTTATCCAGGGGTTTAGTGATCAAACTAAGGTGGCAGATGCCCATTTTCTTGTTTTGGTTGTTGAATTAACACCTTTCTTACGCATTTGTGTTTGTTGGTTTTGGTTTCGGTTGTTGCAGACTAGGAACTGGAGCCCGGAAGAGATGGGGTTGCTAGTCTGAAAAGGTGGCTGAGTTGAGAGTTACCGGTAAAACAAAATTTGCCATTTTGGAGTGTAAAAAGTTTCTGGAACACCTTTTTCTGTCTAGTAATCTATTGCTGCAAGTCTAGTTTGTGGTTGTTTTTTAAAGTCACATCCACCAAAGGCAAGAGCGGAATTGTTTTCTACCCCCAGCAGAGAATATAGGAATTTCTTGGCATTTTGGAAGCTTTTCTTTTGTAGTCAATGGCAAGGTCACTTTGTCAAGTTTGGGTGGAAATTCAACTCAGATTACAAGAACAATGTGTTGGCTACATAATATGATTCATTTGGCCACTGTAACATTGCAAGTAAGTAGATAATTTGGATGTTTTGTGAAGGGTGGTCCAAAATCGTCACTTTGGCCGTTTTTGCACCGAGCTCTTCAATTATGAAATATATAAGGTTCCCAATTTGAAAAGTAATTGTCATATTTAGTGCATTCTTCTAGATTACAAACTTGTACAAGTGTTTATTATTAACAGCTGATGACTATTGCTGTTTCTCACCAACAGATGAATCCCCCCTCGTTTTGAACCTTGGTGCATGTAGCTTATAAAACAGCATTAAACGTGTACATGTACAGACAGCATGTTCTAATTATAACTACAAAATTTTAGTTTTGAAACTTCACAAGTTGCTTGAGGCATAAGTGGTTGAAGATTCATCATTCAAATACATTTTCATTTTTAAAATTGAGAACACTTGGTCTTTTTTCAACAAGAGTGTTGTGGAAAAATACAGAGTTGCAGTTAACTTTTGAATCTCCGGGATTTTTTTGTTTTCAGACGTGATTGCAATTTGACTGTGAATATTCCAGAGACAGAAGTCGGTGCTTTTCAACACTTTGGATACTGACTAACCAATTAGTAAGTGTATAATGTAAAACATATGAACATTAGATTGAGATGGATAAATTTGTTTGGAAATGTTTTTAAGCAATATTACTCGTCATCTTTAGTTAGTAAATGTCAACTCTTGCACTAACAGGCATGCCCTATTTTGCAAAAGTTATATTTTACCTGTACATTAAATCACTTAATAAACAAGATAAATTCAAGTTAACACTGCAGAAAGTTTGTTTCGTTTCATGTATAATTCATAATAATTACACACATGTATAATCCTGGTTAAGTGATATGTAGACAAGTTGATTTGGAAACGTAAATATGTACAATAAAAATTACTTGTAAACAACTGGTCATAGGCCTTCCTTTAACACTGAAGTGGGGAATGCAAAAAATTGTGGAACCAACAGTTTACAATGTTGAGACTTAATCAATATACTTGATAAATATCTATATGTTTACTGCATCGTTCTATAACAGTCTACTGTAATTGATAATCACTAAATCAGTGTAGGAAATTATCGCCACTTACTCAAGTTAATAAATTTCGTATTTTTTTCCTCTGAAGTAATGCAATCAAGAGTACAGTATATCACAGAAAGACTTTACTCTTGAAGGGTTTCTGTAGTTTGTTTAAAGAAAAGCCTTCCTTTTTCCTGAATCTGAAAGATTTCGGGATAATTAGAACCGATCTGTACATCTGTTGAACTTGTTTACTTGAAGTAAATTTATACAGTTCTGTAATAAAACTGCTTGCTGTCAGAGGAAAACGGATTGAATCGTGCCGGTGTCGTTGTAACTGTCTGCAGGTTGTGCATTTTAGCCAAATTTTGCATTGTAACGGTTATGTTTTTCACTTTGGGCGGAATAATATTGTCTCCAGTCATAACAAAGATGATTCAGGCACTCTTGTCTTAATTGGAAAATGTCTCGAATAGCAATAGAACTTGAAATTGAAAACGGCAGCTTGCATGCCGTCATCTATTCAGCGAATGAACAGTTTAAATGTCATTATTAATACAATAGGAATTCTAGTGAACACATAATGATTAGAAGTGATGTGTTCCTGAAATGACCCTTTCAAACAAGTTGTCTGCTCGCCAGGCAATATTTAACCAATACAACTATTTCGCTGCGTTATACAGGTAGCGCGTTTCTCCAGCCACCCACTAAATGCTAAAATATTTATGACCATTTTATCGTGTTCATGGTTTTAGCACCAGAAAAGTGAAGAGCTGTGGTCACCTACGTAACAAGACCTTTGAGCAAGCAAAAAATCATTTACTTTTGGCTAACAAGGGTAATTTTCTGGCGGCAGAGAAATAAACTTTCGTTAAAGTCGAAGAGTAAATATGCATTATATATGTGGTGTGTGGACTTGACAATGTCAGCCAACCATAAAAGTTGCCACTTGCAGTTCACACCGTGTAATGCTCGACAACTGTCAATCACACTTGTGTCGAGTGGAAAAGGAAACAGTTAAGTGATTTGAACAAAACGCATAAGACCCTTTTCCTGTTCGGAGTAAATTTATTCTGTAACACGCTTCTCATCTGAAAGTGTTGCTATAGTGACAGCAGTGTAGGTTTCTGATCTAAATACGCAATTTTTAAGCACTGATAAATATACCAAAGTCTTTAAGATATTTGCTTCGGAATGACGTTTAGCATTGTCAGCGTACACAAAAATACAGTGCGTGTTCTAGCAAGATTATCATAGATTAAAACTTAAACGTCAACTGAATTGTTCATTGTATACGTTTTTACTTTTAGTATCGTACATGCAATCCAGGAACCTTCGCAGTTCCGCCATGTTTGTCTGAAACTGTTTTTCAATTTCCTCGTCGCGTGCGGAGATGTCAAGTCACTTTTCACCTATATTGAGGTTTAATTGGAATTCTTTATCTAATGCCTTAGCTAAAGTTAAATTTACTCCAAGTGCATATATGATGGGGTTTTATGAATTAGTTCAAATTTATTTCGATTAGGAAAATAGAACTAAATTGCTTCCCTCCTTTGCATAGTTCTCCGCGTACCCCGGTAAGTACTGTTTATGCTATGCTCTTTTAATTATTTAGTACCCCAAATCTCGCATGCTCGGAAAAATCCCGATCTATTTTCCTAGTTTTTCTTCATGATGTGAAGTCAAAGTAAATATCACGAAATTACACAGCAGTGTGTTTATCAATTTGTAAAGGTCGGTTTAGCGAGAAATATTGTCAGGTTACCGGTAAAAGTTATTTGGAGATTGGTCAATATTTTGATAAAACAGGCTCCCAAGTTCATGACTCAAAACAAATGACACTGGTTTTGAAATTGAACTGACTTCTGTGTGTTTGCTTTTTTAACATAATGCGCTGATGGGGTTCGCAAAAATTCCGCGTAACAGAACTCTGAAAAGTGGTTTTTGTCTTGTAGGTCTTTCAAATGGTTGGTAACAAAGACTTATTAAGAATTATCCGATCTTTTGTGTAACAACGAGGCCTGTCGAGCCGGCAGACGGGCCAGCAACTCGTACAGCCATATTTCAAACTGCCATCTTGAGTACGTGCGGATTGTTTCTTGCTCGTCCGTCGCTTTGGGGCATGCAGCGGTGTTCACATACTGTCTTAAAACGTTGTGTCAGCCAACCAAATTGGTTTGCACACTCAAATATCGAGTCGCCACGGTCGAATAACGACCGACAAGAAGCCGGTCGCGATGCCTTGAACGTCCAAGACCAAATACAATGATAAAAAGCTTACCAAGCCTGCCGAGTAATTAGGTTGTGTGAACTGCCCGTTCAAGCGAAAACACCGGAGCAGTAATGCACTGAGTATGGGTTTATAAACCCGTACATACTCATAGCATTTCACACTCAAGTGGAGTTGCTTGAGGATTTACGGCTATGAATTACTTAGGTTTCCTTACCCAGTCACCACGACGACGAAATCCAGTACGTTCCATCCTGATCGGAGGTAGGAATCTTGGTGTAGAACAAACCCCAATGCTAGCACCTTCAAGACGCACTCAAGGCAGAAGATAGCAAGGAGATATATTTCTGCCTTTTCCTAAACAAGAATGAAATAAATTGATTACAATATGAATGCAACAAGCAGGTACCAAAAACTGCAGTGGGAGAAATAGCTGGTGTCGAGCCGGTCTGCTATCGGAACACATTCTGTATTGTGTACTGTGCAGTGCCGGGAGCTGTTGCTCTCGCTGACTGCTTTAAACACTAGAGCTGATGATTCTCTTACCAGCTCGACATTCAGGTCTGATTTGTCTCCTTTCGGAAGCGGAGTATTGGCGGCCAGCAGCACACAGTTGACAAAAATCGTCAACAAAATGAAATATTCAAAAGGCTTGGTCTCTGTTAAGGAAATATACCACGGATAAAACGAACTCTGGACAAAAAATATTAGACTTAATACAAAGGTGAGGGGCAGAATATTCGCTTATCCTTTTACTGGTAGATGAAAAAGCGTCAGAGATCGCATGCTAGCAAAACACAGGGCAAAAACACTGGAAATTCTAGCGAACACGCTCAAGAATGGCCAACGCCATGGAATGAAAACATAGCACAATCAGCAGTTATAAGGATACTTTAGACTCGACGATTTTCTTGCACACACGACGAATGATATTTTCCTCTGATAATAAAAATAGTGCACGGTTGGATGAAATAATCCTAGACGGAGTTAGTGGAGGTGCTTCGGCGCCCTGAATGGACTGCGATCGACTTGTAGCGCGTTGGCTGGAATTCGCCATTCTCGACTTGTAGTATTCTTCAGAAGGAACAGAAGACGGTCGTCGCGCCATATCACCCATGTTTCCCCCCTTATGCGGTGTTTCGGCCTGTAACCCAAGTCAGAGCTTCGAACAGGGAAATTGGTAAAATTTTCTAGAGCGACTTGAGAGCTCCTTTGCAGCCATAGAATAATAATAATATACTTTCTCCGCCGCCAAAGTTGGCCAGCCTTCCCTTGACACTAAATGCTAATTAAAACACGAGTCTATAATCAAGTAGCGAGGTGGCCTATCAAATGGGACCGAGGGTTCAGGCCGGTCACGTGACTCGCGCCATTCCATATGGGTGGGCGAGTTGGCGAAGTCACTGCCAGCTCCTAAATATAGAGTCGCGTGTTTAAAAAATGTAAAACGCGTCGAAGTTCGGTTTTCTGCAGGCCCATGTGTGTGAGATCAACACTCCCTGTGTTTTCTGGGGCACTGAAATTAGAGATGACGCTTAGGTACTTTGTTAGCTTTCCGCTTTGTCTGTCATCGCTCTCGCGCTGTCCGTGGAGGCGGGATAATTAAATAATTTGAAAGGAAAGCTGGCGCGTGTCGCACCGTTTGCTTTTCAAGTGATCCAGACTCGAATCGCACGTAGTCAGTCAAGCGAATAAAGCGTGCTTCACGACTCGTGCGAGCTGTGATCGGAAATGCATGGCATACTCGGGAGAGGCGTCTGTGGCTTAATGGTGCAAACCGCTTCTTCGCTATCTGTTTAATTTGATATAGATACATGCAGTTATAAATTTGCGCTTACCACGGTTTTTGAAACTCAGTAAAAATGCGGGAAATTGTTTTATTTCCAGCAAACTCTTCTTCTTTGATTGAAAAACCCCCCGATATTATTTCCACTTAACTCCGCTTGCCGTGTCAAAAAGATATTTATGAAATTATATGTCAACGGATTCATCGTAAAACTTTATGTCTCTTCCTTCAAAGTTTAGAAAAAGTCGTTTTCATCCGTGTATTGTTAACAGAGGAAGTTATTTATTTTTCTGTTTCAGGTTGTTTAGCAAACAATACTGAAGTCTGACTCTGTGCCTTTCAGTTCTGATTCCTACGTAAAACCCGCAGCGACCTATATTTTGATTTAACTCTATTGACGAACTGATTTTAGTTTTGCTTTCATAAAAACCTTGACTGAAACCTGTGCGGCGTAGGTCAAACGGTTTCCTTGCTTCGCTTGTAAATGATTACTTTATTATTAATACATGTCGCTGTTTTTCGTCGAATGAAGTTGATATATATAATAATGTATGGTTTTGTGGAACGATTGCATCAGTATTATATTCGTTTGCCTTTGACTTTTCGATTTCCAGTTTGTCTATCTGCCCCTTATCGTAAATTTTAGCCATTTTATGGCATGATTCTAAGGGAAAATTACTTGAATGAACCCGGAACGCAATCAATCTGTCAGTGCAGGTAGAAACTTATGATGCAAAAAGTCACCCAAATCTGGTGGCTCCTGCAATATTTATGTTGCCAGAGCCAGGACGCGATAAAGTGAACTTTACCCTGACTATATGAACGCTCAGACCTGAAAATTATATTCTTATTGGAAAATGTTTGGTTGTTTTATTTTGATCACCGTTTTTGCAGCATAAAATCAATGTCGGATTGACTGCGGCAACAGGGAAAGCCAAAAATAAAATTCCTTTTGTACAGTTGGTCGATTAGGACGCGTTGAATTATACATGTGTTTTCCCCAGCTGTCAAACCTTCTCATTTCGAAACTGTTGGAGTTCCTTGGGTTCGGTCAGGATACGAAACAGGAAGAAACTTAATTTTTTTGTCAATTTGCTTGTACGTTTCAGTTAGCTTCTAAGGCAAGCTTAGCAGGAGAATATTCTTCCCCTTCACTTTTAAAGTGTCTTTTAGGTGTGCTGCAGTTTTTCCTTCCGTCAAGAAATAATAGCCAAAATGTTGTTGCTTGCCACGAGCAACTTGCAAAACAGAACTGGATGTCCGACTGGTCTTACAACAATATCATCTTATTTGTACATGGAAAACATCTGACCACAGAATGGCCACGTCGCCTATACTTTTTAAATGTAATTTGAGATGAGCAACACTTGGCCTCGAATTCGAATTTGTCACATCAATGACAAAAGGTTTTCTTAGGCTGGTGAAATTGCGACTGCAAGATTGTTATAAAAATATAAATTTCGAACGTGTCATTTTCCTTGGTAGCTGGTCGCCATGACTTACATTTTCGTGTGGGACTCGGCTAGAAAACTCCTATTAACTCCTCCTGTATTGCGAAACATTTTTGCCGTTTTTGAAACACACAAAGGTACTCTTTTAATACGATCGCATCATTCTTAATCGTTGGGACTAAAAAGTTTAAATGAGTTGCGGTCAGCGACAAAAAGAAGTGCAATAAGATTATTCTAATTGTTGTGTTAAAATTAGACGAACTGAAACTATTTGGAGCTCTTTTTAATTCTGTTGCAGAGAAAGTTACGAAATTCTGCTCTGCTGTGCGGGTTTTGTTCATTATTTTGCGGGCATTTATATGCAAATAGCTGGACTTGTTAAAAAGTACAAAGGCAGTAATTTGCAAATATAGCCTCGCGTAATTGTTGTCACAATGTTGCAGGCTCCTAGCGCAAACCACCTGCCCAGAAAATTGTATTCTCCATTTCCTTCCAAATGGGATATAATTCAAATGGACTTATAGTTCGTTTACATGTCGTTTTGTGCGAATGACGTCTTCATCTCATTAAGTCTTGAACAAACCGAGAAAAATTTGAAAATTATGAGAATAATTACTTCAGTTGTTTACTGCTCGGCAAAATATTTTTTGGTGGAATTCTCTTTCTTTCCAAGTCTGCAGACTCTTAAAATCAAACTATTTTTGATAAACACGAACCGAAACTCCATCTCCAACAAATCAGAAGTAAATATTCGGGTAAAGGGAGTTAAACAAAACAAAGGGTCACAAAAATCTTGTAAGAAACAAAGGGAACATAAGTATATTGCTGATAGAGGTTTGGAATAACAGATAAGAGCTACAAATGCTTCGGGTGATGTGAGTCCATGAAAAGAGATATAGTTTTATCGTAGAGAAAACATCCTTTTGCCCGCTCGAACACCTGAGACAATAACTTGATATGAAGCAATAAAACTCAATAACAGGCTATTCGGAGAATTTTCTGCTATTTACATAATTTGTTTGCGTAAGGAAAATAAACCATGTTTTGGGGTTGAAACTGCCTTTTGTTTTGATTGAACAATCGACTCATATATTCAAAACAACGGGTCGAACCCAAATCGCCGTGTGTTGTATTGTTTTCGCGTATGCGTGCAAAATGCTTCGTGTACTTTAAAATTCGGTCTAACTTGGAATATTTACATGGTAAATTACAAATTGTACACTCTTAATTGTATGGACATACGTTGATATAGTATATTTAAGAACCAGGGAAGCTAGGGAAAAATTTTTTTATCTAGTTTGCGGCCCTCCCCTCGATCTCGTGCAACGTAAGTAGCCTAGCAAAAGAACGCGAAGAAACACCAAACTCCTAACATAACCCGGTATAAGTGCGGCATTTAACCAGCTAAACCTATAAGACATGCAGTCTTCTCCTCTCACCAGTTCTTTTACGATTTGACATTTGCTTTGTTTGGAAATCTCTTGGAAAGTGAAACGCAGCGTTGAAATTTTGATAAATTTAAAGATCAATATGGAAGCGTTTATCACGATGATTCTCGCTAGTACAGATAGACTTTTCACACCAGGTATTAACCCCCCCCCCTCCCCCCGATCGCAAGGGACGCACTTTTTGATACTGTAGGCAGCGACGTAGCTGTGCTAACATTTCTGAAAGTTGGTCGAATGTTATTAGAAACCGCCCGCTGCTCGATGGGTTTTGCAAGCGGCAAAGGCGCGAGTGTATGCGGGAACTTAATCTTGGTTTATACTCTCCCAGAAAATATAATGGCTCTCAAATGTTTTGCTATGCTAAACTGGATGCTCCTGTGTAATTTAAAATGTATTAAAATTATGTCCAGAAGGTGTGTGTTTGTGTGTTTAAAATATTTTGATACAAAGGTTCTATTTGTTAGCGACCTTTTAATGTTACTTTGAAAATTCCTTTAACGAGCTAAAAAAAAATATGTAACAAAATTTAGTATCCAACACGTTTTTATCATTAACAGGTATACTTTTTGTATTGCAGCTATCCCGAGTTAACTGGTCTGTATAATTATAGGGGCAAGCTGTTGAACTGAGTAAAATACTAATATTATGCTCTATATTCCTGTAGCACCTATTATTCTAAGAAACAATAGTGCTTAACAATATCAAGTTCAAGTTCAGTTTTATTTATACTCGTCATAATTAAATTATACACATTTTTTACGAAAGAGAAAAATAAACTAAAAAAACCGTCAACTATTATAGTTTGCGGCAGACCGTTTTACAATATAAATAAAGAATGGAAATAAATGCAGAAGTAAAGTAATTTTATTTAAAATAATTGAGAAGATTAATAGATAAATTCTTTATAGTTTTAAAAACAAAGAAAAATAGATCAAGCAGGCAAGTACAGGATATCATTATAGTAGAGAATTTTTGGACTTTAGGGTGGGCACTTAATCGAGGCTGGACGCTTTAAAATATTAACTTTTTGGCCTTCAGGGTGGGCGCTTGTTCGAGGTTGGGCACTTATTCGAATAAGCACGGTACCCTGAACATATATCTCTTGGTTTTCTAAGGGATTACGTAGATCACGAGAGAAGATTTGTACTTAAGATAAGAAAAAGTAGATAGCAATACTACTTCATCCTGTATATTAATAAATAATCTATAACTGACTATTTGTGATATACAGTTCTCAGACCAACGTGGAACTGAAAGGCCCCGAGTTATGCGTAATACGATATGGCCATAAAATGGAGTTCTGCTATTGCCGATACTTTTACTAAGTGAAATTTAAAATCTACTTTAAGTTGAAAAGTTGTAGTTCCATTTAGAAAGTCCTTAAGGAATATAACAAAAAATAGAAATATAAAAATAATATAATAAAACGTAATCATACATGCATATTTTATTAATAGTTGGTTGAACACGTAGCTGGAAGGGTTTACAGGTCCTCGACATTATAATACGATTTCAAGAATAATTTAGGCAGATTATAGTATTCCATAGCATAAGTGCATTGAGTGAAAAAAGTTTCAATATCATATTTAGGAACTACGATACAATACAATAACTTGTTAGTCCTTCCAACTGGGATTTTGGGAACTATTTTACAAAGTAAAAATCTAATAAATTCAGTATTTAATTAATCTAATTTTAACTTGGATAAAATGCAGTGGCTGAGCTACTGAGAGCTCCTTAGGCCAAGTCCATCATAGCCCGGCCATTTTATCGTTTGCAACCCCCTAACTTCTTGGAAATTGCTGTTTTTAGACAATTTACAGGTTTGAACGGCGGATACTGAAGTTTGAAGATGCATAGGGAAAAAAAGAATTTGCTGAAGTAAACAGTTGCTATGAGTCCAAGACAGTTTCGGCGCAAGGCTGATCAAAGTAAACACTGGAAGACGTACTTTTGATAAAAACTGTTTTTTCTGCGTTGGCGAGTAAGCTGAATACCTATGAGTTTGATCAACAAGGGTTGATATGGCATGTTTTTTGCCTGTGGGATATGGTGTGTAGCTGACGTTTCGAGCGTTAGCCCTTCGTCGGAGCAGACTACTCCGACAAAGGACTGACGCTCGAAACGTCAGTTACATACCATATCCCACAGGCGAAAAACATGCCATATCAACCTTTGTTGATCAAACCCGTATTGATCTAAGAAAATAATGGTTGAATATGGGCTTGTACAATGCCTGCCAAGGCTGCCCGAATTGTATATTGGTTAAATATAAAGCCGAGTATCTACCAGCTTGGCATAACATGAAACAAAACCATTGTATTTTAGCAATTCAATTGAGTTTGGCCGCTAATCGATGTGAAATTTGAAAGGTGAAAAATTGGCGCACAGGTGGATTGATTAAAAGCTCGGATACTTTTTAGGCCTAGTTTAGACATCGTGCTTTCACCGCACCGAACTCAGTTCCATTTGGCGCGGTGTCTGGCACGGTCAAAGCACGGTTGCGATTTAGACACTGTACCCAATTGATTTAAGTTCGG
>JAOBRH010418830.1:0-10957 GCA_027575125.1 Umimayanthus parasiticus | reverse complement strand
GCTCCGCGATCCCTGTTTTAATTTTATTTTGTATAAAATATCCGAGAGAATAAGCCAAGCAAAACTACATACACTTGCAGACTTGGAATTTCTTGATCGCAATCACAGACCGTTTATGGCTCAGACGTATTTAGTCTGTCACCAATCGGATATCATTTCCTTTCTAAATCAGTTGGTTTTGTGCAGTCTCCGGTAGTAAGGCTATTGTAAAATGAAAGAAAACAATCACTCGTTCGAAACAAAAAGATATTAATATTTATACATAGCAAGTTAATAGCTTACTAATATAATTAATCAGAAGAAAAACTTTTTGTTCAATATCAATTATTTATTTCTTTAATATTTACTTGTTTATAAAATTGGCAGGTATCAAATTGTACCCTGGCATTGGTGCAAAAAGGTGACAAATATCACACGGGCAGACAAAAACACATGTCAAATACCACATGATCTTTCGAATATAATCACGCGAAATGAGAAAAGATGGATATGAGATTGTTCTAATTTAAAGGGGGAAGTGATCTGAGTCTAACTGCTGAAAAACGTCTTTTTCGAGCATTTTTTTAAACATTATAAATAGTGACGTAAGAGTGGTGCTGCCAGGTTACCTTGCATTTATTTGTTGCGCGCGCCTTCCCTTCCACGTGATTTCTCTGCGAATTGTGATTGGCTGTTCGAGTCGACCGATCGGAAAGTACACAAAACTCCAACAAAACAACCAGGCTGAATTCGAAGGAAAATGGTGTATGGAGAGGTTGTGGCTTTTTATTTTCAATTTATCGTGGTGTAATACTTCAAAAACAGCTGCGAAACCGTAAATTATCGAGTAGTAAATGCACATTGTCAAGTGGTTTTATTGCTGCTGAAGTTTTGCCACTGGATCAAGAACAGCAAGGTGGTCTGGGGAAGCGAAGAGCTGTTATGAGCTTAGACCCATAGTGACTTGCAATATTTACTTTTCTCTTGTTTATTGCCTGAGAAAGGAAAGTGAAAATTCTAAAGGGAAACTGCGCAGATACCAAATCCTGAGGAATTCTGTGAAAAACTTGAGATACATATTTGAGGATACAAGGAAACACAAGATAGAAAAGAGATCGCCATTCATTCAGGCCCAGTGATTTGTTTGACATTGAGCAAGCGACCTGTCAACTTCTCTCGGGTCTCGTCGTTTTTGAGTTTGAAAGCAAGACTTGTCTCTTTGTTACTTGCAAGAGTTCTTTTCTCCATTTTTATAATACAAGAAAACAACCGAATCTCACCGACGCTTAATTCGATTCTCTACGGAACTACCCTTTTGGAAACCTTCATTGTTTTTTCTGGTATTGTCTTCAATATGACGCTCAGTAACAGCTCTGGGGAAACATCTAATGGGTCTTGAAGTGAGAGAGTGAAAACTGTAAAGAGAACAGCTTGCACGAAAAGCTGTCAGCAGCGCCTGTTGATAAAAACGTAAAAGCAACTAAAACAGCCGTTTTAGTTCAAATTCTATCCGTGGCAAGGCTAGGTTTGGGAGTTATTTTAATTCATGACTTCTTCATTTGGAAGAAAGCCATTTTCATTTTTGCTAACGACGTTTTTGAAAAGAGGTGAACTCTGAACATATGAGTCACAAAGACAGCGTGAAAGTTCCAAAGCAGCATAGTTTGGAGGCTGGACTCGGCCAAGCTATACGAGCAACTCTTATTTGTACTTCTGAAGGAAGTATTCCAGTAACACCACAGGTAGGAAATATTTTTTGAATTTCTTTTTTATAGATATTAATATAACAAAATAATAGTTTATTAAAGTCCCTAAGGCTAAGTTAGTAAGTAGATATATGTTTTTCATATTTCCCACAAGTTAATATTTTTTTGTTGTGATCAGATTTAAACTGAGTGAAAAGAAAATACCGTAAATTAAATTTTAAGTGGTTTGGAACAAAAATAATGTGAATTTTGCTCAAACCACATTTGGGTGGTTTGCATACCAAAAAAGGTTTGACCAAATATTATTTTAGTAAGTGTGATGTAGTCAAGAAAGAGCTTTACAATATCCCATACATTTTTATGGTGACTTCTGTAGTTGTGGTACCCAAAAGAAGAATTTCTTAAATTTTATTGAACGTTTCTAGTTACCCCACAGGGCTTTTTATGGTTTTCAAATTACAGTATAAAAATTTGGATGATGCAAAGCAGACAGAAAGTGATAAATTGCCAGAGAAAATGAACGTGTGCAAGAATGTTTTGTCTATTATTGTTCTTAAACAACAGCAGTTTCAAGGATAGAAGGACTAAGAAGCCTTGTATTAGTCACACTCGTATTCGTTTGCCTTGAGGCCAAAGGGGATCACCTATAATGAAAACATAACATATTGGTGCAATACTTATCTTTAAGTTTAACGGCCACTGACTGTGATTGTAGCTGCAGAAAGCTTAAATGAAATGCTTAAATAAAATACTCTCAGGTTCATAGTAAATGGGGGGTCAAAATATATAGGGGGCCTCAAGGATTTTGAAAATTATTAAATGGGGGGGTCAAAATATACGGGAAGATGGGGACAGAATATAAAAGAAAAGAGACAAAAATAGCATTATCCTTAAATACTTTATTAACTTTGCTCAACATTGGTATTTCTAGTATATTGTGGAGCCGCTTACAGTAATGAAACATCAAGAGTCTATGATATATTTATGAACTTCCCTGTATTCCCTCGTAAAATTCGAGAAGTTAAGAAACAGAGAGGTCAAAATAAGCTGCGGGTGGGTCTCCAAAAATCACGAAAAAATAAATGTCCCCCTCCCCTGTTTATTTTGAACCTGAGAATACAGTCATACTCTGTGTGTGTGTGTAGAGGGGGGCTATAATATAGATATATGTTGGATGTTCGTTGCTTAACAAAAAAATGGTAAAAATAATATCCTAGAAATTGCATTTTTTATGTCTGTTTTGCATTTAAACCATTTCTCTATAATTAGCTTTAAACCCTTTTAGGGATCTCGGTAGCTTTTAATACTCAATTTAGAAAAATTAAGCTTTTGCCCAAGTGATGCCCCAAGAAATACCAGACAGATTGATGGTTTAACCTGCAAATAGTTTGGTGAGCTTCTCCAATATAAGGAGTATTGGAGTATTTCTAGAACATTGGTCCATTGACACATATATTGAAAAATTTATCTAATTTGAAGTCATTCTCACAAACATATGATGTATAATTATGTGCACACAATTGAGAATTACTGAGCCATTTAATATAGTAAATGATATAGTATTACAAAGTAAAATTTTCGTATAATAACTTAATTAAGAGCAAAAACTCAAAAATGTAAGAACACAGATCATAACAAATGTGACATACAAGTCATGTTTCACACTCGAGCACCCCAGAGACCACAGAGCAACTCTGAGATTGGGGGGGCACCATTAGTGACTCAATATTGGGGGGGCATGTGCCCCCCGGCACCCATGTGTTGTTAATTTCCACACAACATATCAAGTGAAGTGGTGTGCAAGTGTGCCTTGACAAGAATATCTATTTAAGTGTTATGTAGTCCCTTGCACCATTAGCCAAATAGCAAAATACTTCTCAAATATTTGTTTTTCAAGAAAGCCAGACAAACTTTTGGTTAATCTCTGCCTCACATTGTATTTTGTAATCCATAACACAATCTCTAAAAATACCAACTGTAAACATCACAGACATTTCTTTGTAGCTGTTGTGGTTTCCTTCAATCTACCAGAGTGTCTGACTTGCAAGAATGAACATTGCAGACATTTTATCAAGTTCTAATTCATTGGATCTGGAACAGATCCTATTCTCAGTTTTAAATCCAGGTATATAAGCGGCAGTATGTGTCTTTATTCAAAATTTCTTTCAATTGGTGGTAATACAGCTGGAACTTGGAGATCCTTTACTCTGTTAATGCTTTATTTTTTCTGATAATCAGATTGAATTGGCTAGAGACTTGTTTCTAACATTTTTTACATGAAACTCAAAAACTGAATACCCAACATCTGCGTATCAAATAATGACACTTTGAGTTTCTGAAGTAAACAACCTGATTTTGCTTCGATATGTTGATTCTTTAATCTTGTTTATCACTTCATTGGCTGGTTGGCTGTGATCTAACAAGCACAATATCTGCTGGGGAGAATATTTGTTTTTGGGATTTTAACTAAATACAATTTAACGTATCTTTTGACCATCACCTCCTGCAGCTAACATGGTGATCTTCCAGCTCAGTGCTTTCTCCTGAGACACCTGCAATGATGGCAAATCAGCTGTCATTGACATGCCCTTTTTGCCCATTGCCCAGCAAACTTGTGAAACCCCCCAAAGCAGAATGTCTTGTCACACTTACAATGATTCTATTTCTCAATCTACTGTATTTGCAGAACTATATCCCCTATTTTGTAATGTGAAGACGTTTTAGTTTATAATAAAATTAGATTGCCAATTTTAACCCCTAAAAAATGCGCCAAGCACCCCTGCTACTATAGGAATATTCCCCCAGGGGAGTGATTTCAAGGGTAAATGAACATTTCTCTCATTACAATAGTAATACAAAAGCAAGTAATACTTATATTGTAATGAGAGTTAAGGAGCCAAACACATACACTAAACTGTCTTATAGAGACTATATATTATTTTTTGTTAAAACTTGAAAACTTGTTTAAAAAGAAAATACAGAGACATGTTAAGAGAATTTAGCAAGTCATAATTACAAATAATCTGTGTGTCCATTGTTCAAAGGTTCAAGACACTCTGAAAGTAACTGAGACACCTGAGTCTAAGATGGCAAAAATGAAGAAAAAGATCAGTTCACCACTTGTGAAGAGGAAATCCAATGGTAGGTATTGTGAAGGAATCTGCTGTATAATAAAATTATGATTTACCACAGGACTCTACACCAGCATTTTTGATATGGCAGAGTTTGAAATAATAATTATTGAAAATATGCCTCTATTATTTTGGTTGTTTCATGTAGCCCAAAACTTTTGCCGACCATTTTTCAAGCAGTAAAGTGTATGTATAATATTATTACACAGGTGTGTTTCAGCCAAGCAGATTGTATGATTCAGGGTGTGTTTGTTCTTAAAATGAGTGCATGTTGAGTAAACCAGACTCGACCTAAGCTCGCCAATAAATGATAACAAAGTGTCATTCAGAAGCAAATTAGTTTGGATGTTCAAGCACAATTTACTTAAGTAGTGAAAGAAAATTGCCAGATGGCTTATCTTAAGTTATAATGTGGAAACAAAATCGCTGACAGGGTCCTAAAACTGCTGGTTATGGCTGGTGGCTGATGACTATTTTGAACACTGCAGACTTACAGTAAGTGTTATAAAAGATCCTTGAAAAATACTTGATTAGAAACCAGGGCTGAGAGATATGTAATAACTGGGATACTGGATAACACTTTTTGTCATTTCTATTTAGTTCCAGCACCAAGTAATCCCAACAAGGTCTTTGGTGTGCATCTAGAGGAAGTACTTGGCAAAGACCCTGGAAATCAGAGAGTGCCCCATGTTGTGACCAAAATTGTAGAATACATCACCAAAAATGGTAGGAAACTTGTATTTGTACTACAGTTGGTATTCTTTTGAACTCAAAACTCTGTTTCTGTACCAGTGTAAACAAGGGTTCAATTTATGGTTTCTAAAGTAGGGTGATGTATGTGTCAGAGTAGCTGGACAAAATAACTTCAGGAGTGTGATTATTCTTGTCAGATTTGAAAGTGGGCAGGTGACCCATCTGATGACACCACTGAGTTTGTGCGATAGTTTTGAGTGGTTATGATGATTAAGCTGTGCTAAGCCTTTCAATCCCACCAAATTCTATTAATATGGTACTTAGATACGTTTAAAAGTAATAATTAATTAATTTTGAGAATAAAAGGACTTATCCACTTCAAACTCTCTACTTTAATTTTGCAAAGCTCCCCAACTCAGAAACAAGTGATGAGAATATAGAAGTTGATCACTTTTGAGAGTGAAAGAGTTACTTGTGGTGGGGGGGGGGAGGGTAACATGACAAAACTTCACATACATGGGAAGTAAATGGGTGATTCCATAGTTATAATCTATAAATATTTCCAGCAGCAGCTATGGCTAAAAAGTTGGATTATCTACAACTGATAGATAAAATGAACTAACTAGTTTTATTTGGTGTGAAATTAAGAAAGGCAAATATTCACGCCAATAAATGTAAAAACAAAGTGCTAGATCTTTTAAAATATTTTAAGGTGGCTGAACAAAAGCCTACAAGCAACAGCGCTTTCTTCAATTTGTATTGATAATTTTTATTTTGTATTATGGTAATGAAATTTAAATGGAGATACACAAAATTATGTGGACCTTATGTTTTGTAGGAATGCATCTTGAAGGGATATTTAGAGTGAGTGGAAATCGCCGTGTGGTTGAAAACCTAAAGACTGCTTTTGATAAAGGTAAGCAATAGTTACTGTACAATGTACATTGGATCCCCAAAGTGCCTGGCATAACAAACAAGTCATTTAAGCTAGCAAATAACTAGATCTGCAGTACTGATTACTTGAATACATTGCTTCAGGTGGTTCAGTGGTGGACCCAGGCACAGCCCCCCCCCCCCCTTTTCTAGATTTTTTTTTACAAAAGTTATCTTTCTATTTGAGGCTGCAAGCACATATTTTTTACTAATTTCAGTAAAATTTGCTGCAATTTTGCATAAAATAAAAATTTTGAAAACTCCAAGATGGTGGCCAATATGGCAGACATGTTGTAAAACGACCATTGCCATAGCAACAGTTCTTAATTAAAACTTGATTGTTGTTATGGAAAGTAAGTAGCTAACCCGAACCTACTTGCATGCCAAAGCTTGATCTTTTATTTGCAACCATTTGGAAAATCTATGGGGGGTCCGAATATCCACCCCCCCCCCCGGTTAATTTGTTACTGTAAATAGCTTGGTCGTCCAAGGGTTAATAGTCAAATTTTGATAATATTGCCATTTTAATATTTTAACACGTCTATCTGAAGTGGTCATGTATAGTAAAATAATTTAGCAGTAAATACTGCACATGTAATCATTGAAGTGATATTTATTGTTTAATAAAATCTGTGTTGCATTAAGCTTTCTCAAAATGATTTTTAGATGGAGATGCAAATTTGGAAGAGTCAGGAGATATTATGGCAGTTGCTGAACTACTCAAGTTGTATTTGGTGGGTTTGTGTTAGTCGTGTATTTTACCTTCTGCTGTCACTCCAGAGTGTTTTCTTCCACTTCTCATTTCTTTTGTTGACTAAGACAAACATGTTTATCTTGCATTTCAGAGGGAGCTTCCAGACCCTTGCATTCCACAGCTGCTTACACCAGAATTTATAAAGATCCATAAAGGTTGGTTTTCCATTGGGGATCAGATCCTTAATTTTGTTGTACCATTTATAACATTACTGATGTTTAAAGTTAGGACATCTTGTACAGTATATTGAAATGAGTTCACATTCTCATGTTTTTCACTTTATTGAGTCCATTACTTTGATTGTACAATCAAATACTCTGTAGGTCTCGTACACCTATAATTTGAACAATGCTTACATATAGAACATGGTAAATTTGCAAAATTTGTTGTTGCTGGGAGATGCTTGCATGCACCTAAGTACCAGGTGAGCAGTACTCGAGGCATGTTAAATTTGGTGATAAGCTTCAGGTTGCAAGCCACACAGAGTGTGAAAACCATGTAAATGATATCCTAAGAAAATTTAAATTCTCCCAAAAATAAAAAATTACCAGTTGGAAGTTTTATTAATAATTCACTAGTAAGAGAGAATTTAAAATCCACTGAAACCTCTTCCATTTACATGTTAAATAATTGTGTCTTGGATTTGCAGTATGTTGTATATTTTATATAATATTTGTTGTATCTTGTGACATCAGGCTATTTTTATTACTAGCATACGGAGAGGATAACAGCTGTCGCGAAGAACTGAAGTTGCTACTTGAGAAGTTACCAGATGCACACTACTACCTCACCAAGTACCTCTGCAAGTTTCTTGTCAGTGTGTCAAAGAAAGAAGGTAATACTTGCCAAAAATTGATTTTTTCTTTGTTGGTCAAATAACAACTATTTATTTTGCTGTTCAAAATGGTACAGGGTTTGTATGCCATCCGAAAATCCCTGAATCCAAGGCACTTTTCTAAAGGCCTAGCATTCTATAAAAAGCAGTTTTTTTCTGAAGTCCTCAAAAAATCCTTATAATTTTATATTGGGTCTTTTAGGTGGAGATATTTTTGGTTGGCTCGAAAGATTGTCAGTGCTCATGTTAGTTGGCCAAGATGTGTTTGTTTGACATTTTTATTCTTTGGTTTGGAAGTTAGTAGTTTTGATGTCTTGACAACTTTCTCCAACCTCACTACCTTGGAAAAGTCCCTGAAAACCTTGTAGTGTACTGGAAAAGTCTAGTGTGTATTTTATGCTGACCCAAGGAGAAAACCTAATTCAGAGGGAAAACTCTGATCAATGTGGAGGGAAAACCCTTACTCAGAGGGGAGAACTTGTCTTGTGGGGGACAACCCTAACACAGACAGTTCAGGGGAAATCCCTGAACAATGTATGGAAATACCTGACCCAGAAGGAAAACCCAGACTAAGAGAAGAAAACTTTGACTAAAAGGGAAAACCCTGGTCCAATGGGAAAATCCTTGCCGAAAGGGGAAAACCCTGGCACAGTGGGAAAACTCTTGACCCAGGCACAGTGGGGAAAACCCAGTCTACCGGATAAAAACCCTGACCCACTGAGAAATCCCTGACAATTTGGGGAAAACCTCAGACTTGAAGGGGGAAACCCTGTCCCCGTTAGGGGAACCTTTGCCTCAAAGGGGGATATTCTTGGTCAAAGGGGAGGTCCTGCCCCATGGGGGGAATCCCTAACCCAGAGGGGGGAATCCTTAATTAATGTTGGAAGTCCTCACCTAAAACCAAGATGGGAAAACCCATTATCAGGATGGGAAAGCTCTGACCAGGTTCAGCAAATGTCTTGACCAAGAGGGGAAAACCCTGACTGAGAGGTTGAAACCCTGACCCAGAACAAGTGAGGCAAACAAAAAGAAGTGGCCCCAATGCAGAAGGGTCAAAACTCTGATCCCTGACCAAAACGGGAAAACCCCTCTGCTGAGGTGAAAGCCTTGACCGATAGCAACAAAACATTATTTTGAGGGGTAAAACCATCACCCTGACTGGTGTGCAATGTCATTATCATCATTGTCATCATCATTTTCTTTGTACTTTGCAGATAACAAGATGAGCTCCAGGGCTTTAGCAATAGTGTTTGGACCAAACTTGTTCAGGTAAATCTACAGTCACTGGGTTTTACAAACATAATTTTATAGCATAATAATTATTATATTCTGAGATATGTGCTTGTCATAATGTTGAAGCTAATTTTATTGTTAGTCATGCAAAATATACTGCGTAATACAAACTTAAGCTATTATCTCCAAGGAAAACAACAGATAATAAAATGACAGATTTGTTACAATTTAATCCAATTTAGTTATGTCATTTTCTCAGTCAGTACAGTGAACATACTTGGCCCAACCTGAGCTCAACACTTCACAACAGTTTTTAAAAGCACTCCTGTAGGCATACATATAGTTTAGTGTTGTATTAAACAAATTGCATTTTAATATTAAGCATTAGGTCTAACAACTGAGTTTTAAAGTTTGTCATTCATTTCAAAATAAAAAGCTATTAGAATTTCTTTATAAATTATAAAGTTGATCAGTGATACAAGTTGATGATTTGTTTGAAGTTCACTGACTTTTTTTGTTTGTGTTTATCTTATCAGATGTTCTGATGGTTTAGAAGGATTAAAGGAACAGGGTCATACAAATGCCATTGTGTGCAAGTTTCTGCAGGAGTATGATTATTTATTCAAGGCAAGACAAGACTGTTATTATACCAATACTACCACTGACATGCTGATGAAAACTTTGTACACAATTTTAGCAGCTGCAACAATAATAATAATTATACTAGAATTAACCACAGGTTATGCAAGTGCTGTCGGGTCTTTTTTTATAATTATTTTGGTGTATACATTTCTTCGACAAAGGGTATGGAATTAGGGGTGTTGGGTGTTGTTGGGAAATTGGGTACGAGACCAAATTTTTCTTCTGATAATTCGTTCTGTAAACTTGTTGCAAAGTACAGTAAATCCATCGGTTTTATTATGCGTTTTAAAATAAGTGAAGAACGACACTGTTTACACGTATCGAAGATCACCACAAATTGCCCATCTATGAACCTACAGGGCTTCTGATCTTAAAGTTAAACACATATACAACAATCCAAACAACGACGAATATTTCCTGTGAAGCCACCGGTAGATTATAATCTCCAAGTCTGTTTTGTTAAGCCGCTACTTCACCTGGAACAAACATTTATGTGAATTAATTTTGGTAGGCATAGTACTTCATAAAAATATGCAGATTTATTTATAATTATATTGTTTGCAAATCATTCGCCGTGTCTTGGCCGATAAAATAATTTGTCGGCCACTTGCCGGCACCAGCCAGCTGAAATGGAATACTGGTTCTACATCTTTAGTCAAGCACATTGTCTATTAAACCCTTTACTATTATACGCGAATAGCACATTTACTGCTTGCAAAAATCCGAAGTCTTCATCAGACCCTGAATGCAAGTATCGCTTTCAGTTTGATATGTGATTTGTCTTTGCTTCGCCGCTTGAAACTCGCAACACATATTTTGACTATTTTATGAAAAGCGATCAACTCCCTGATGAATACTTCCACAAGCAAATGCAAGGCTGCTAGCCATGAGTTTTACGTCGCAGTCTTGCCTTTTTTCCTTCTCCAATGATGATTCCCTGCGAACGAACGAACGATCGAAGAACGTACAGAATTAGAAAAGGACGCCAAAAGTTGGTGACGTCAAATATACCCACAAACCCTTGCACAGGTGACGTCAAATATACCCACAA
>JAOBRH010418497.1:0-10960 GCA_027575125.1 Umimayanthus parasiticus | reverse complement strand
AGCAAACGAGGCTAATAAGATGTTTATTATATGGCTTTGTCGATTATTCCGGTTTTGAAAAGGTGATCGAGAGCTAGATGTCCGCACGGCAACTTACGGACCTGAAATTGACCAATCACAGCACGCGAAATAAGTCAGCCATATAATAATGTCAAATATTACAAGTTTAGTGAAGATCCATATTTTAAAAATAAACCGGGGTTTAAACAACAGATACTCGCGGTTTGTTACTTCCAGTTGCTGGATAAGGTTGATTAATTTTTCTGCGGGAAATGTTTTCTAAAATATTGTCTTAAAACTGAGGTACAAACTTTTTTGTATAAGAACAGACTTTATAAGAACACCCAGGCTGAGATTGGCCCAAACCTTAAGAACAAGTTAAGAACAATCACTAGGCTGAAATTTTGATCAGACAGATTCATTTAATCCTTGTACGCAGATTGAGATGTAAATCTCTACAAAAATTTGTTAGATATACTAGGTCATCGGGCGCTGGAAGAGTGATAAGCAAGCTCGTGAAATTCACGGACGCTGTATTGACAGTTACAAGTCTTTTCGCTTACCGCTGGATGAAACAAAAGCAAACAGTTCATTCTTAGCTCCTTTTTATTGTTCCGGGCAACCAATCCACTGTTTGGAAATATCAGGAAATAACAACAATTTAATAGTTAAAAACAAGTTGAGGCTGAAATCGCCAAAAAATTAAGAACAGCCCAACCTCAGCCGAAAATTACTGGTTCTTATATAAAAAAGCGTGTATATCGTCTTCTAACTCTCTCTAGTGGTTTTAAGTGACTTTTAACAGGGTATACGTAACTCTTTTGCCCTCTCCGCTGGCAACTCTATTTTTAAAAAGCAGTAATTGGGTTGAATATGCCGAGTGATGGTAAACAGAGTCAACTTGAGGGTGAAGGTGAAGGTGAAGGAGGCTGCGGAAATGCCAAGCGGAGGAGGCTACGTAACTCTTGATAAAAATTAAAAAGATAAACGTTTTGCCCTCGTGTTATTTTTAAAATGCATTTACATTAATTACAATACAAACAACATTTGTTTCTGCTTTTCAGTTAGCGACATTTATGAGTTTCTCAGTTATTACCTGTGTGATGAGCTGTGCAATGATTATTACTTATTCGATGACGTTGGCCTGGTCACGCTTTTTTAACAACTGTAAAAACAGCAGAAGCTTCAGTACTCCCAGGCATTGTCCATATTTGGCCGTTGCAGTTATTCTGCTCATTATTCCCATCATCGAGTTTGGGGTTGCCTTGGCCTCCTCCATTGTCTGCTGTATGGCGGCCTCGCAGATTTGTGAAAGTTGTACTGGGTCGGGAGAGACGGCAGGTTTTTTGGATGATCTTAAACTTTAGCCTTAGGGAAAGGGGAAAGTACCCACTGACAGATATAAAATGGACTGGGGTGAAAATTAAGTCACTTTTAGGATTTATTATTAATTTCCGCCAGCGCTTAGTCCATTTCCGGCTCCTCTCGTCAGCAGCAAATGTCTCTATCGCAAGCTTGCGCCATATTCGTCTTGTTTTTGATGTTAGTTGACCGATTAAAACTCGTCCAAAATCAGCTTCCTACCTCATTATCGGCATTTGGTATTTTCATGGTTAGCAATTTTGGCTGGCATGGTTTTTTGGGAGGAGGAGAGGAGTAGGAGGGTGGGTTTGCGCAGTTTTATTCTAAGAATCCGGGTTGCTCTTGGAGTCTTGGTTATACTGACTTAGAGCTTTGACTGGCCATGACTATTAATACTCAGTTTAGTTTGCTTCTTGGAATTCATGTTTTGGTCCTGTAACGTTTAGACTATCAGAATATTCCGAAATACTATATAAGTCCAAAAATGACAGATATACCGGTACACACTTAAATTAATTTAGGAAAATACTCGTGTCAAATTTTTGGTCAACATCTTGAGAAATATCCTTGAAAAAGTCATCAGTATCAATTTCATAACAAAGCGAATCAGTGTCTGTGAAAAGAAGTTTTGACTGACCATCTGGATATTTCTTCTTTATATAATTATAGTGGAAACCATGCATCAAAGTCTTTGATAAATTAAGAATAGCCATCCCACAATAGACAGGTTTATTGTATATTATTTTTGTTCGGATACGAGATTCTCATCAAAAAAATTTATGTGTTTGAAAATTGGTTTCGCTACGAAATTTTCAGCTTTTCTTTTGTCACTAACTAGTTTGATGTTAACTCTGTTCCGAATATTCTGCATTGTCTTTCCGAATACGCTATTGTTCATCAATTTAAAAAGTTCCCTTTCAAAATTATTTGTTACCTTTGCTCGAAGATTTGTGTTTAACTCGATGTATGGTTTCAACCATTCTTTTTCTTCAAACTTTATTCCTCTATGAATCTTTATTACGAGAAGTTCTGAATTCTCATAAAACTTTAGATTTTCATGATGAACCACATATCTTTTCTTATTCTTAAGATTTGGAATCAACTTTTCATTTTTATTAATTTCTAATCTTTCAGGAGCAAGAGGATAATCTTTGTGAGAATTATTATGTTCTTTCGGATAATCAAGGACAACTTCAAGAACGCATGGAATATTGCCCCAACCTTGCAGCTCTGCGTCATCTGTCCATTGAAACTTTTCAACAGGAAGAGGTTTACACATAGCCCAACCATACAAATTATTCACATCCAGATAAGTGATATACCTCGTTGGTTTTTTGGATCAAATTTATCCTTCACTTAAGGAATATTTGCTTTTCCATATCTTGTTGAAATCATTGAAACTCCTCCTCTGATTCCTTCTTCAAACATTAGAAGCAAATTAGGATCTGTCAGCAGCTTTTAAGCTTTACTTGTGTTTTCTTCAGAGCAGTATCCCAAGCCAGTACAGGAGCAGTATAATATCATGCTGGATCTAATTGATAATTTCCAAGTAAACTTTTCTGAATTCCTCAAAGACATCAGCAAGAAGCAAAACATCAGATTTAAGAAAGAGGTCATGGTATTCTCCCATGTTTTTGTATACTGAATTTCTTTCAGACGTTTTGAGCATGACCGTAGTCTTTATCAGAAACTCTCGTTTCATTCAATCTGTTGAAGAATTTTTCTTTTGGAGGAAGTTCAGTCTCAGAGAACTTATTGAAGCAGTCCATCAAATCATCAGACTAGTCCAGCGACATATCAGGAACTAAAAAGAAATGTGTATGCAAATTTTTGTTATTTTGTGATTTCATGTATTTTACCGATGCCTGCCTTGAAAGTTTAATGCGTTTGACGACAAGTCTGTGCTCTATTTCTGGTTGAGGAAAAGGTGGAAGGGTCGAGATAATATTTATAATAAATAACGTTTCGAAACAACTTTGTTGAAGGCATATAAATGAATGTGTAAATTATACCTTTTAAGTAACGGTATAATAGGACCAAAATTGATCGATCAATAAAAGGTGACAAATCATGTAATAGTGACATAAGCACTATTAGAATAGTTTAAAATGAGAGTATGACAATGAAAACTCACTCTATAACAGCTGAGACAAGTTCCGTCTTCTGTTTAACTGCGGTGGCGTTGTTTCGGTAGCTAAGACAACAAGAACTGCCTCGTGACGTGTGTGGCCCACTTCATCCTTAAGAATAGAAACCATCCAATACTAGTGTTGCCTTCCTTGTCACACTATTTACTGCATGTGGCTTTCAGGAATCCCGTCATCGGAACTACTTAGAATCTAGGTAGCGAATCAGATGACACTATTCCATTGCTCAATTCCTGGCCCCAGGGTACCTTGCTTGAATAGTTAAGGATGTTAAAAGAATATTCTTGTACTTGACAGAAGAGGTAACAAGTTGCGATGGCTTACCATCCAAAAACTCTGAGATGGTTATCAGTGACACAAATTATCATTGGGCCAATTTGTTTAATATTTGGCATCGTTGATCTTATAATTCAATCATGGTACACTTCCATTATTGGATTTGGAGTCTGGGTCGGCCTTTGGGTAAGTGTTTCTTTGATTTTAAGCCGATACTTCATGTTTATTACTCGTAAGACGCAAGTGATAGTAGCATTTGAAAAGAACGTTGATCAAAATGGGATTTTTATAACCTGGGGAAATCGTTCCTTATTGAATCGGTGCTTAACGCGTACGTTTGACATTTCGTCTGATGTATTTACAAGCATTTATAACATTACAAAGTAAAAAATAACATTCCACAACTATACTGAATAGTAGTGTCACGTCAGCGTTAAGTGTTTTAGTAACTTGGGAATATTCATTACACCTAAACAATTAAGAACTTTCAAATTTATTTTAAGTAAGCATTATACCAAAACTCGATATTACATATCCAAGCATTAATGTATTCCAAGTAGATTTCCAACCCTTTCAAGCTGGATAGCAGGCAATGTCGAGCTTGTGAAACAAGTTGAAAGCTCCGTGAAGGAAGCATCTTTACAGTCTGATAAAATCAAATTCTGAATCGTAATCCATGGTGCAAAGCGAAACAAGCAATAACATAAAAGACAAAACATAAATTACTACCCTAAAGGAAACATTTGATTGAAGATAATTTACTCCGATATTGAGGAATTAAATCACACCAAATCATTTACTGATATCGCAACCCCACGCTAATGTATTCATTCTTGTTATTTCCTCCCCGATATTTTCATGGCAGATATTGACAACAGGACTATTGGGCTTTTTTGGATCACGAGATCGGAGAGCGCCAAGCAGATGTCTTGTAAGTACAGGCATAGACTCTTTCCCTCTGTGTATTACAAGCTGGGGAAATGGATACCGTCAAATATTACAAGTTTAGTTAAGATCCATACTTTAAAAGTAAACCGGAGTTTAAACAACAGAAACTCGCGGTTTGTTACTTCAAGATGCTGAATAAGGTCCGTAATTTTTCTGCGATAAATATTTTCTAAAATACTGCTCTAAAACTGAGGTACATTTATAAGGTCTTCTAACTCTCTTTAGCGGTTTTTTGCGAGTTTTAAGAGGGTATACGTAACTTTTGACATAAATTAAAAAGATGAACTTTTTGCCGTCGTGTTATTTAAATGCATTAACATTATTTGCAAAACAAACAATAGGCGTTTTTGCTTTTCAGTTGGCGACATTTATGAGTTTCTCAATTATTGCCTGTGTGATGAGCTGTGTAATGATTATTCCTTATTCAATGACGTTGGCCTGGTCACGCTTTTACAACTGTAATAACAGCAGGAGAAGATGTCCACAGTTGGCCGTGGCAATTATTCTGCTCATTATTCCCATCGTCGAGTTTGGGATTGCCTTGGAATCCTCCATATTCTGCTGTATGGCGCGCCTCGAAGATTTGCGAATGTTGTACTGGGTCGGGAGAGACGGTAGGTTGTTTAGATAGTCTTAAGCCTTAGGGGAGGGGTGGGGGAAAGTGCTCACTGACAGATATAAAATGGACTGGGGGGAAATGGCACTTTTAGGGTTGATTATTAGTTTCCGTCAATGACTAGTCCATTTCCGTCTCCGCTGGTCAGAAGCAACTGCAATCATTTGTGACATCGGCATAAGGGGTTTAGCCTTTAGGGCGAATTCTATTATCCATAGCGAGTATTAACCACGCAGTATTCGTTGCAAAACAACGATTATAACAGGTACTTTCAAAATCTGTTCTTTTTACTCAACATAATTAATATAGTTTTTCAACACTATTTTTTCCTGTCAAAATGACCAATTTATAGTTCAAATCAAGGCTTGTCATACAGATTCTTTATAAATCTGCGATAGCATTTGAAAAATCGATGTTAAATGCATATTATTCTCAAATTAAAAGCCTGATACAAATGTTTTGTTATAATACTTATATATTAGTAATTGTTTTGTTTAGTTTAACATTTTGCTTTTGTACCAAAAGAGACCGAGGGTCACGAAAAAAACTAATTAAATAATGCAAATTTGTTAGCAATTCAGGGCTGAACTAATTATCGATTAATCATTATGGTTTCAAGGCAATCGAAAGTAAATTAATTAAATCAAGGAGGGTGATTGATACAACTCCCCTTTTGAGAGCGAAGGAGTGGGAAAAAACAATCTGAGAGAGGGTTAGAATATTATTATGACAATGGAAACTAGTGGCTTGTATTCCAAACTATATTTGCGCTTTTAGGCAACATCACGTTTTAGGAAAGGTTATGCTGAATGAAATAGATATATACCAATGATAATGCATGGCTAGTTTTTGTCCTTGCTTCTTTTTCCACACCATTCATATTTTTAATTTAAACACGGAGCGAGCCTATATCTGAAGTTTGAGGGTCTCAACCTGTCAGTCGTCATTATTTTCAATACATTTCATTGGTTGAAACACGATGAAAGTTATTCAGTCGTCAGCGTGGCTCTCCTCTGAGTGTCGTTGCTGCTTTGCCAGCGAAAAGTGGTTTTATGTTGTTGTGAGTAGACCATTTTAATTATTGCATTCTATTACTAACAGTCTCACTTACCAGATCATTATCTTGCCAATTCCTTCGATACCTGACTTTGTTTACATCCATTTCGCTCAAAAAAATTATTTAAAATGTTAATGCATGTTTACACTCCAATTCTCCATGTTTTACACTCGATCTGCAAAGCCTGTGACAATCTACGCATGCGTGGGCGTACTCGAAAAGCGCGCGAAATATTTTAAACGACGTACGCACTACAACGCTTGGCAGCTTGCTTCAATCCGTGAAGCAAGCCTTTTAAAAACCGAAAATCAGTTGTGTGCAAACTTCGAGAGTTCTGAGATCCAAAGAGCAGTTTCATCGATCGCATTTGTGTGCAAGAACAGCAAGTGTATGTAGAAATCAAAATGTATAAAAACCTGCCACCCAGCAGTTCGCCCGTCTCTGCTCTCAGCCCGGACGCCAGCCAGTAAAATGAGCTGCGTATGAAATGAAAATAAACATCTATGTTTTATGACACTTACTTTGCGTTGTGTTACACTAAATAAATGCTCTGAACATTAATAAATACGCATATGTCAACCACTACGCAAACGTTAACTTTATTTGTTTCAACGACTGAACGACCGTGTGCATCTGCCATTTTGAGTTTCCGTTAAATAGCTCAAAAGGGGGCGTGGCTTAAGCTTTTATAGGCTCGCTCAGTGTTTATATTGTTTCATAGCCGTTAAACGAGTACCATTACTCTTTTGCACAGGTGTCCCAACAAGTTGTTTATCTGCAACCTGTGGCGGGCCACACGGAGCCCGGTAGTGTAGTGTTCTTGGCTTCAGATGCATCTGGATCCACGATGCTCCCCCCTGGACAGGTGTTGGTACAACAACCAAGACAGGTCAGAAAAGCTTTGAATAAAAAGTGTCGATAAAATATTCTTATACTGTTAAGCAAAATTACCCATTATTCACTCATCGACTGGACATCGACTGGACAATACTAATACAATATTTGTCAGAAATTCCATCAACGAATGATAATCAAAATCTTTCAGCGTGCTTCCTTTGAAAACAATTGCCTTATTCCTCTCTAGCCAAATGAACAATATCAGGATTTTTACTATTACATTATCAGATGTTGCTGAGTCAATCATAGTTTGTAAACGTTATTTTGATAAATCTTGCCACCCGATAAACGTCATGCGTTGTCATTGTTACCCAAGCTACAGTTATTACACTCAACGGAAGTGACGTCATGCGGCGTCATTGACAATAAAGCTACAGTTACTACAGTTAAAAGAAGTGATGCCAGAACCGTAAGAAGATGGTTGTTGTAGATTTTTAATTGCAGACAGAATATTCATAAAATTGAATTCAACTTCAACGGTCTGCTACTGCCTCTCCGTTAAGAACATGAAACGGTTAACTAACACTTGAATCATTTTTTGGAATCCTCATTTTGATATTTGGAAAGAAAATTGCGCATGACAACTACTTGTTTATCATAGTTTTTAATCTGTGCGTTTGGAAAGAAATAAATGATTTTAGAATCATAAAGAGTCGCCGCAATCTGGAAAACTACAAAATAAATGGATAGTTATACAAATTGACTGTATTGTCCTTTCTCTCTACAGACACACCAAGAACAAGATCTCCCACCTGCATATAGTGAGAAACAAGAGCAGAAATAACTGAAAACTAGTGTATGACCGGGCTGAAATTCGCCATGTAGTCGGGCCCTAACCCGTGAAGAGCAAAAGGCTGACGACCTTATTTCAAAGAACTATGGAACTTGTAAATTGTCAAATGGTTACTAAAATTACAGGGTAAATTGTTTAATTTGGTCACAGCGATCGTCTTTATCGTATTTATACTAATCCCTAAAATAAAAGTTATAAAAAGTTAAAAATTAACTTGTACAAAAGAGGAGAATGTTTAATGAGAAAACCTGTTATTTAAATCAGGTTTCAGTTTTGAAACAAAAAGCCTCCAAAGTTCTTCTGAAAGGCTTTTGTTTCAGGGATTAGTATCCAAACATGTACAATGAACAACATCGCCGCGACCAAACCTTAAGATTTGCTTGTACTGTGTAAATTGTAATTGTAAATTTAAAAAATGTTTTACCCGAAGCACTCTTCTTTGAGCATTAACTGGTAATTCTTGCTATTTTCTAACTCTACAAAACAACGTCACCGAAGTCTATAACTGCAAACATCACCTACTAAGATGTTCTTTTCTAACTTCTGAATGGTTATTCTTGTCTTGCCAAACAATTGCCGAAATGCAGCCTCTTCCTCGCGGCGTTCTTTTGGAAAGCTTGTAAAAGGATCACTGCATTGGCAATTAAAGTACTGCTTGAATTATCCTCTTTCCGCCAGGCTTCAGTGTTTTCTATCACTGAGATAATAGTTACTGTGATGTTGTTTTGAGAAGCTTTCTTTGATAGTTTAAGCATTTATCCAACTATGTTCTTCTTACTCAACTTCACCGCTTTTATCACCGAGAATAATAATAATAATAATAATAATCATAATCATAATCATAATAATCTTTATTAAATCTCGTGGCAATAAAAACTGAATTATGAGATATTTAAATGTTGTTAAAACGACTAACGTTCATAGCCACGACATATTTGTTTTGAAAAGTTTTTATAAGGATTGTTGGCAACTAAAGTATCTGTTTTAGCAATATTACAACTCCCAGTACGGTTTTCATTATGACATAAATATTAAAAGAAAATGGGTCCTTTTCAGAGCACGGACGCAGAATAAAAATGATGGCACTTAATTAATTCTACAAGAAACGAAAACAAAATGATGTTTTATAATTTTCGACTTGTGTTCCACGTGGCAGCTAATTTTGTGTTTCCAGTTTAAACCCAAAAAAGAAACAAAACTTGACAACATTCTTTTTAACCATCTCTAAGAATCAATAGTAATAAGAAATGATTAGCGTCGATTCAATAATCTGTACATAAGGCAGTTGGGCATGACTGAATTTGGCATCGGGTCTAGAGCTGATCAGCCTTTGAGGATTGCATGGATTGTGGAGCTAGGAAAGGAGCAGGGAAGTACCGTAACAAACGAAATTTGGCTTGGGGTGTTGCACGTGGAGCGTGATAAGGCTCGAAGGTAACATCGGACGTGGAGCTGGGCAACGTTTGGAGGATGGCATCAGGTGAAAACTTGGTATAGTTTAAAGAGTGGTATCGGCCATGGACGTTGGCAAGGCTTGGAGGGTGGTACCAGGCGTGAAACATGGGAAAGCTTGGGATTTGGCATCGAGCGTGGTAGTGGGCAAAATTTGGAGGGTGACATCGGGCCTGGAATTTGGTACAGTTTGCGGGATGACATCGGATGTAACACTGGGCGGGCCTTTAAGGGTAACATCTGGCGTGGAATTTTGTAAGATTTGGGGGATGGCATTGGGCGTAACACTGGGCGGGCATCTGAGGGTAGTATCTGGTGTGGTTATAAACATTTGACCAGTGTAGCTAATATTGGTAAACCGGAGTAACCTTGGTGATAGGAATGCGTGATGAATATATTTATTGACGGTGGAAGTCGCTTTGTTGTGTTTATTTCTAGATGGTGGTGAACTGAATGTTCCTATGTAATTTCTTGTAAAGCAACGCAGTTTACATGAACACATCAAGGCCAGGCCGTTGCGGAAATTCCTGACAAAGATAAAATATATGCAAGGATTGATGGCGGCGTTGACGTGTGAAAACCAGAACAGGAACATGAACACGGCTTCCGGTATACGACACCTGAAGAAAACAAAGGAATTGGGAGTTGAACGTGGAAGGAAACCGAGCTAATGAAAACTGGTCTAGCCATATGGGGTTAAACATGTTAAATATGCCAGTTAACCAGAATTATTGGCTAACTGAATTTGGCTGATCGGGGTAAATGTGGAGAGACAATCACAAACCAGAAAAAAAAAACATATGTGGTAAGCATTCTGCTTATCACAAAACTACGTTTTGCAAACACCACATTCAAAGGTCCCACATTTGCAGTGTGGATGCCTAGGTTTAAAGAAGCCTACATCAGTGGGTCCGCCTTGGAAGTAAGGAGCGCTGTGAAAAGACTTCGTGTCTCAATAGTGCTTGGCCATGCAATGCTGGCGAGCTCTAATAAGAGCGAAACAGTTGTCCATTGCTGCCACTTCCTTGGTACCTCGGCTGCGCATGCGTAGTTATTGGTATTGTAGATGTTTGGTTGAGCACACTGATTTGGGGACTGTGCTAAACTTCTGTCATACTATTTGCATTACACATAGCTCACTCTTTTGAGTTTGACCACTCTGGTATACAGGGGTTCAGTCCCAAAATCTTTCTTTTAGTTGTACTGATGAGCCCTCAAAGGGCGAAACAGTACATGTCTGCAGACTTAGTATATCTATCTATCTATCTATCTGATCTATCTATCTATCTATCTGATCTATCTATCTATCTATCTATCTATCTATCCGGCTATCTATCTGTCTATCTATCTATCTATCTTTCTATCTATCTATCTATCTATCTATCTATCTATCTATCTATCTATCTATCTAT
>JAOBRH010418386.1:0-10961 GCA_027575125.1 Umimayanthus parasiticus | reverse complement strand
ATAACGGACCGAATTGGGCTCCACTCAGTCATATTATCATTACTAATCTTATTATTAACAATATTAAATTCCAGAAAGGTGAGTCCTTGGCCATGAAAAATTTGAGATTAAGATTTTCTGAGGCCACTGGAAATGTGCTTTAAACCACGTACCGTTCCGAAATGTCTCAACTATGGATCACTTTATAAAAACCGCGCTGTTAACTAACAACTTAAAAGTTCAAGCGGATCAGTCTCTATGTTGATCAAGCTTAGTTTTCGTTTTTCATCCCGACTCGAAATTCGCTGGCAACACCCTGGCTCTCTGATTGTTTCAGATTCAAATGTAACTACATAGAACCGCGTGTCGTTCAAAGCAATGATGCTTCGATGAAGGTTGTTAAATTTTTTGTATTTCAGTGGCTCGGAACACTAAATCCCGTTTGTCTACTCCAGCTTAAGCGTTCATCAATATAAACTCCCAATATCTGCAGTGGCGGATCCAGGATTTTTCGAAGGGGGATGGTTTTTGTAAAGGGGGGTGACTATTCATTATCTGATCACCAAAATATATGAGTTGGGAGCTTGCTTCTTATATTTTTCTTATGTGATAGCTCAAAATGGGGGGAGGATCCGCCCTTGATCTGACATAGTTTGACTGATCTAATTTCCTATCAAGTCTCCTCGCTCGTGTTCTGGACGAAATAAGAGAGGAGTAAACTAGAATAACTTGGGGGATGCACAACAAGCAAATAACAGGGTAATTTCATGCCGATCGACTTCCGCTTATTGATTCAATTAACGATAAAGAGTCCGGCCGCGCTCAAAAATTACGCGGTCAAACATGAACTTGAAGTTTTCGCAGTGTCCGAAACCTGGTTGAGAAGCGACAATAAATTCTCTGCTGATAAGGTTTGTTCAACTGGCTATTGTTTTTTATCATGTTCCACGGATACGCTCACGAGGTGGAGGAGCAGGTCTTTTGCTGAAAAAACGCATCTAAGTGAACAAGCAAGCTCATACTAGATCCAACGCTATCCGATCACTCAGCTGAGCATTGTAAGCTGCACCTAAACAACCACATCTGGAAGGAGCTGAATCAGTGATTATCGTAAACTGCACACTGTCAACTTTTAGAAAGAGTTTTAACAAAGACCTTGAAAAGTCTGATCTCCTGTTAAACAGCTGTCAGGAGTTACCAAGTCTCGTTGAGCAATATCAGAAAACACTAAAGGAATTTAAGCATTAGACAAACATGCGCCACTAAAACGACACGCGATCACTCTTCGTCCGGCCGCTAGCACCTTGGTATCAGGAGAGCTGATTGGCGGTGCCAAAAGAAAGCTGGTGTTGTGCGTTGATCGACAGATGTATGTTGAACAATATCAAATTGTAAACAAAATATTAAAAGAGGCCAAAACATGTTACTGTTCCTCCGTTATAACTAACTCTTTTTAAAACAAGAGAACTAGAGCAAAACAGTGCTCTTCAGTTAAATGAGCTGAAAAAAATTCATGAAAAATGGAGAGATTTAAAATTTGCAGAACCAAGACCTCGACAATTCGAGAACAATTAGGGAACACGGTTGTATGCGCATTTTCCCAACTCTTTCTGAAACAACACTGCTGTTTTTTCACTATCTTATGTCTTTTTGTCACCTCTTCACACTTGTACGTAGTATAGTTTTGAACTCTACATCTTGTACTACTTACTGTAAACTACTGTAAAAAGTTTAACGATGAAATAAATGTAAAAAAAAAAGAGAGAGAATGCATCCAACCAAAAGACACTCTTCAGCACGGTTGACAAATTGCTGCACCGAGAGAGACGTTATGCTATACTGGGCCATTAACGATCAGTGTGCTGGCAATATTTAGATTTTTTGAAAGATAGCAATTAACTAATCGATCTCTCTTACTCAATCCTACTTTAGTAGGAGGAGAGAGAGCATGCACTGAACCTGCAGAGTTTCACAAAGTCGATCATTTCATCAATGTGGCTGGTAAAAAATTTTGCGAGCTTGACCCTGTTCCAGAAAAAACTCTCAAATGGTGCAAGACAACTCACTTATCTGTCCACTAAATTAATAAGTATTTTTAAACAGCATATGCTGTTGAAATGGTCTCAGTCTTTTCTAATTCTTCGAAATCGAAAACAGTTCGTGATGATTGATGATACTAAATCATTTGTCGAAAACCTTCGTTGCGTTGCGCTGCGTTATTTTCTATTTTGGTTGCATAACTAGTTTTGAGCTCAGCCATGTTATATGTCTGCTAATCGTTGACCAAAGCTTTTAAGCTTTTGAGTGTTATAAATAGATCAGTATAGAACTCCGTCCTTACATTTGCACCAATACCAATCGAAACCACGCGTGATTTGAGTTTCGAATGTAAAGATATAAATAACATACATCATTCACAGTAGTCGGAACAGTTAAAACAAACTTTTTATCGACACTCTTACTTTGACTTGGGTTTAGCTGACTCAGTTACTTGTCGTTCAAAGATGTGTTCGCTCGTACCAGATAAACTCACAAGATATCTTGGTGCCACTTCTTGGCAATTTGTGCACCTTTTTATTGATCATGTTTTTCCTTTATGCACGCTAATTTGCCCAAAACTATACTTTGCAGCATTTTGAATTCTTTAAATAACTCAATTAACGATCTGCTTCACTCGCTAAACTTCCTGTGTTTTGTGATACAATTGTTGACAGAATTATTTTGATATTTTGATTATTAACTATCAAGAAATATATCCATAAAACCTTAGCGTTGACGTATCATTAAACAAATTATTTTATACCACTGAAAGACGCAGATTTCCTCTTTCTTCCATCTCTGCGGTCTCTGTTCCATGAAGCTTCCATCACTTCCATCCCAGTGTAAGTCAAAACAATGGAAGCAGAAGCAAAAGTATCAGGTTGAAGCCAATCACAGAGTCATTTTGATTGCCGGTAAGCACAGCACACAAGCATGTAAAGCATCCATGTCTGCTTCCATCATTTTAGTTTTTGTAAAAGGTAACATTCTTTGACAAAGTTCTACCACATTTTTGAAACATTGTTGCAACACTTCTTCCAGCCTACTTCGTAAGACACTTAAAACATTAAAAAGCATTTAGCGCATCATCTCCGTCTATCTGCTACTCTTGTTAGACTCTTTTGGTCGATTTTGCCAGCTGTTAAAGTAGAACAAAATGTAGCCAACTTAATTCTCGGCAGATCTATGGACATTTTTATCTTACATTTTAGGATATAATTTATTGTCGAAACGATTTCATTTGTCCAAGCAAAACAACTTCACATGTCCGCGCGGCTAGAAAACTAGGGCTAGAAAATATATCATAGTAGTATATTAATAGATTGCTACCTCGAACTCTACTCCAAGCACTTTGCAGCAAAAGCGTTTGGTTGTCACTTTTCAAAATATTTTCACAACACAAGTGCTTCAAGCTCCGGTAAAAAGAAAAGACGATAATTAGTAACAGTATAAATTAAGTAATATCAAGTGAGATATAAGCGAATCTGCTTTTATATAGTGTTCGTACTTTACAATATAAGGACTTCACATTATGTGATATCTTGACATTCTGTGAGCATAACGTCTATCTGGTAAAAGGGTTTCAAATTTCTATTTAGAAATAACTACAAATAGCAGCAACTGGTTAGGTGCTCTGGTTGCCCTCGACTAATATCGTCATTGATCTTATATAACTCTCCATGACCTTGCAAGTGAAACTAGTGTAAGAAAACTATAAACACTTCTTTACACCGAATACTTTTCTCTACGTTTTTACTTGACGGAGAAAGGGTTTAATCAGTGAATTATTTTAACTTAGATCGGAGGAAATGTTCATCTATTAAGTTACAACTTTTACAACAAATGTTTTTAAGAAATATTGGTCGTTATAGTTTGAATGTTAACACTCTGAGAATGACTTCATTTGAGATGAGTATAAATAGAAAGAAAAAGAAGAGAAAATTAGAGAGGCTTGAATGGACAAGAAAAAGGAAAACAAAACTTAATTTGACGTGGTCAAGATTTCTTAAATTTGACACCCAAACTTAATAGCTTTTAGAAAGAACATATTAAATGGAGCAAAAGTACCCGAGCTTTTAGCCTGTTTTCTTGTATACAGAGGTGAAGTTATTGTAACTGTGAAAACCAAACTTTGTGTAGACATTTCTATCGCGTTACGAATCACTGCACTTCCAGATTGCAAGGCTTACAAACAACCACAGAAAATTACACTGATTTTTACTTTGCAATAGTTTTACCTCTCTACAAGATTACAAGCTAAAATGGTACGTTTAACGATGTTTTATGTGCTGGTAGTTTTCAATTCTATTACTAATTACTTTAGTAGCAACTTATAATATCGTTTTAACCTAGTTAGTTTTTTCGTTATCGTCTGTCGATACTGTGAGATAGTTATTAGAAGACTACAATGTAGATTTTTTTAAATTTTGCTTCGGCGTTGCAATTGGTGAGTAGGCTGAATAGTGTAGTCGATCAACAAGGGTTGATTTCGTATGTTTTCTGCCTTGCGGGTGAATGTAATTAAAGCTGTTATTTCGAGTGCTAGTCCTTGGTCAGAGCACACTAATCTTGCAAACAAAGTCTGTAATTTACTCGCTCGACCGACATAGAATATTATTGCTGCCAAAATCGTGTTGTTTTTCTGTTGTTTCATTTGCTTTGTGGAATTTTCCATCCAATTGTGTTTGCATTACTTTCAAGTTGACTGACTAGCACATAATTTTCGGCTGAATTCCTAAGGAAAATGTAAACTGAGTTTTTAAGTACGTGTTTATAACCAGTATATGTGTAAGGTTGATACAGTGTTGATAGTTTTTCCTGAGGTTTTGCGGAATCTTTGATAAAGTTGAAGTTATTTTGAACAAATCCTAGTAAAGGCCATGTAGCGGACATTTTCGCCTACTTGAAGGAGGCAAGTTGTTATTTCAGTGCGATTTTGACGTCAAATGTGTCTGCACTGAAATACCCGCATATTGCCTTCCTGTATTGGAATGTTGGAAACAATTTTATTCAAAAGAAATTTAGGAGAGACAATACAATATTTCTCATCATGTATCACTTTGAACAACCGTCATATTCGAATCGATAAAAAATCCATATTTTAAGAAAATGCTTACAAAGCTAATTTATTTGGGAGATCCCTTAGAACATTTCAGTTTTGGGTATGTAAAGTATTCATCCCAGCGGATTGTTTCAGTGGATGTCCTTAATAGATGCATGCTGTTCTCAAAAATTGGACAAGTGCAATAAAAGGAAAGGACCTAGCAAGCATTAACACTCAGATGATGAAGCTATTTATCGTAACAAGTCAGTTAAACCAGGTGGTCATTTGGACTCCCCCAATGACTTCCCAAACCGTTGGACATAAAAGATCAAGCTTTTTCATAACAATAATCAAGTTTTAATTAAGAACGGTTGCTATTGCAATAGCCGTTTCACAACATGTCTGCCATCTTTGCTGCCTTCTTCCATTTTAAAAAAAAACCCCATATTTTCAGCGAAACTGCATCCAATTTTCTTGAAATTAGTAAAAAAAAAGTGTTTACTGCCTCAAATAGGAATATAACTAAGAATAGAATGGAAAAGAAGTAATTAGAACAAATTTTGGCAAAAAGTTACAGTTTTCTTATTCGAACATTAATTTGCATAATTGATATTGCATAAATTATAAACGATAACGCTATCCAATTAACGTCAAATAATGACCTTATGTGTTCATAATTGGACTACAGCTACTGAAAGTTTTGTTTTGATTGCTTCAAAGCTTCAATTTTCAGATTTGAAAAACCTAAAAATTTGGGCTCCATTTGACCCCTCAACCCCCTTGGACGTTCGAGGGTTAAACGTAATTTATATTTTGATGTGAAAAAAATACGCCTTTATAGAAATACCCTTTACATATCGTCGCTCTGTAGCAAATGCATATACACCATAATAGTGAGAAGAAAACTACTTCTCCTGTTATTACAAGTTATCTCTCAGGAGCTAGGGAAAGGTGGGGAGCAATTCATGCAAGTTTAATTCAATTGTATCTGCTCGCACACAAACTTAGGATAGATATGAAAATAAAGAGTTCTATTATAAATTCATATGTAATCGACGGGCAACAGGAAAGTTGCTTTACAGAGTTGGTATATCCCACTCTAATTAATGCACTTTTTAAGATTGTGAAAAAGAGAGAGTAGAGCATCTTTTCATTAAGTGTGACATAACACTTACATTTTGGGAGAATGTTCAGAATGGAGGTCTAATGCCTCAACAAAGTTTGAAAATCTTACTACGGAAAATATTATCAGTGTTAGGAATTAGAATATCTGAATTATCGGTAGAGGAGAATCTCTGGCCCCTATACGCCAAGTACTTTATTTACGGATGCAAATATAGAAAGAAGACCTGATTTTTTTTCTAATTTTTCAAAATACCTTGAATCAAAGGCACGATATCGAGAAGTACATATCAGAAAAGAACAATAAAATAGAAAAGCATAGGAAAAGAGGAAAAGACGGGGTTGTGTTTGTAACTATTTTCACACAATCAATTAATTTAACTCCAACTGCCTCTAGCTCATAAATACAAACTGTGCTGTAATATTTTATTTTTTCTTTTCTTGTAATGTATTGTATGTTGTATTTTTTAAAAAATGTTGTAAGAAATGCATAACAGTTGCAGTGTGATAAAAAAAAATGATTTAAAAAATGCTTGAAGAAGAAGAAGACACCAGGTCTCAGACCGCAGTAACTTATCATCAATGGTTTCAAGATCTTCACTAACATTCTTATTTGGCCGAACGGCATTGCTTGCTTTTTCACGATTTGATATTTCTTCATAAAAAAACAAGAGGCTGTGATAATATTTGCATTTTGAGAGAATATATACTGCTGCACCAGAACGAGTCCGTTGACCGCGTTTGTCGGTGCATCTCTTCACGTTTTCTTTCACATTTTTTCATTGTGATTTGAAGATTTCATCTAAACAAAAATTCAGAAAACTAAACCAGAGCAGCAATTTGCTTAACATGTACAGGGATATGCTCCTGACACTATATATCAAATGGGCACCATTGGCCAACCAAAATGTCACAAAAAGCATAAACTTTGCTGAAATTATGTTGTTGAATGAATCAGAATGCCAAAATACCAACTGAAGTTATTCCATGCCAAATCAATGAATGGCCCAGATCTTTTGGTCCTCAATTTAATTTACTTATCACTGATTTAAACAAATTTGAAGATTGTTCGTTGTCCCCAACATTTATTTTAATATTGTCCCTTTTGCGATGGTGCTATGGTTGAAAAGAGCTAAGAAATGGTGCTTTTTACAGTAATTTTACACCATTTTCAGACCACATTTTACTCAGAAGGCATAAAACAACTGTTGTGTAAAACATGCATTGAGCAAAAATGTGTCCTTGCCTTTAGTTTCAAGGGTAATTATTCGAGACATATAACACAAAATTTTAGAAAAATAATTCAATAAATGAATCCAGTTATATGAAACCTGCCTTCTGTAAACTTCCTTAATCCAAAAAAACCTTTTCAGAAGAATAATCACATTATTCCTTTTTATTATTTATACGCGTAATCAATTGGGAAAATTAATACAGAGAAAAATCATACAATCTTTTTTGTTTTTAAAATTGCTAAAGAATATAGTCAGCCAACTTCCTCACCATAAAAATCTAAAAGATATAAAGTATTCAGTAACAATACAGATTTGGCACAGAATGACCCAGAAACTTTGCACATGTATGCCTTTGCAAGACTAAAATCTCAAAGAAGCTTACCATCAAGTGTGGCTCATTTTTTGCAAAAGAACCTAAAGTTATTATTGAGTGCTTCTGTGTGCTTCTATGTGCTTCTGTTTGCTTCTGTGTGCTTTTACTTTGTACTTTTGTGTGACTTTACTTCGATCAATCATTTGTCATGTTTGATTGTAATGACATAATAAACGTCCATGGCTCATATACGTTGTTAATGCCTGAAAGTTTTAGAAGGAAAAGTATTTCCATTGAATTGAAACTGGCTATTTTACAACCCGTTGCTGGCCGGCAAAAACAAATATAATAAAATTCACAAAGATTTAAAAAAAAAGTTTTGCATGAACAACATGCTAATGGCGATGTTACACTGATGAACATTAGGTGAAAACAAATCGTTTCCATGGTTTGTGCATAATCCAAAACAAGCGTTACATGTAGTCGCCTTTCCTCAGCCTCGGGTATGTTCTTATTATGTTCAAAATTTTTGGGAAGTTTTTAGTCTCTTCGTGGCTAAATAAAACAAAAACGGTTCTTTTATGTAAACTAAATTTAGTTCATTTCTTCGTTACATCTGGAAGAATTCATAGGCTCTTTCGTGAATATTTCATTTTGTAGTGGTATTTTGTCTCGTTGAACGTTCTGGCAACCTTTGTCCTATAATCATACCTTTTTAACTACACGCTTTTTTTTTTTGATAAGAACCAGTAAATTTTGGCCGAGCCTCATTGTTCGTAAGTTTCTGCACAATTTGAGCCTCAATTGTTCTTAAATTGTTCTTGTTTCAATCATGTCAGTTATACACTTCGTCACTGTCATAAAAGTTTTAGTTTAGTTTTTACAAAAAACACGTGCAGCACATTTTTTAATTTTTTTCTCTGCTCATTCGAGTGTTTCTAACTGCAGAAAAACCTGCAGGGAAACGCTACATGTGATGACGTGATGTGTTGAGTTTTACAATAAAAACTTTTAGTTACATTTGAATTTGAAGCCCAGTGCAGCAGCTTCAATTGTTCTCAGCTTGTTCTTAATTTTTGGGCAAATTTGAGCCTCGTTGTTCTTATAAAATTGTTCTTATAAAAAAAAGCGTGTTCCTGTATATCAGGCAAACTTACACGCAAATTTTTCTGTGACAATAACAACAGTATGTCTTTAATGTCATTCCTTAAAAATGCATTATTAAAAAGACAAAAATGCTAATGCGCGAAACAACAACAATTTAACCGTCCGCGTTTTGTAGCGAGGTACCGGGAACTAGTTCCCATTCTCTTTCAAAGTGCGTTTTTGACGCCTGGCTAAAAACGATCAAAGGGGGAGACGAGAAAATTTGGACTAAACATCTAAAGTTCTAGGGTATGTAAAATATGGATTTAAAATGCCGTTAAGGTACTATAGATGTGTACATCTGGTTTATAAGAAGTGTTTGTAAAATTGCAGGATGCTTTAATAGTGTCGTTTTGGTACAGTCCGTCTCCAACGTTTCTTTCGAATGCTCATTTGTCGTTGAAAGAAAATTTCATCAGGAAATGAATCCATGAACGATCACTGATCAGTTTGGTGTCGATTTTTAAAGTGTGATCAAGAAAGATTTAGTCTAATCAAGAACAACAAATGATTTTTAAAAATAGGATACTGAACATGCTAGACTGGGGATGTAAGGCCTAGTTCAAACGTCGAACTTTACATGTGCCGAATCTCGTATCAGTATTAGCCATTAGGTACATGTACATGTATGATCCTGTAAAGTTCGATGTTTGAATCAATTAAGTTCGACATTTTTTAATTTGGGTCGATCTTGCCGTTCTATTCAACCGAGCCATTGTTGTTTTGCTATAAGAAATAATAAATGTGACTTGCAAATTGAGCTGTTGTCTTGACTGTTTATACGGAGATTTCCAAGATATGAATGGTTTCTGATTATATCCGTTGTTTTGGAAAAATTAAAATTTAAAATTTAAAAATTCAACTCTGGACAATAGATTCGACATCTGAATCAAATATCAAAATTAACAATTTAGGTCGACCCAAATAGCTATTAGATTCATCACATGGAAAGTTTGACATTTGAACTAGGCTTAAGTGTCATGTACAGAGTGTCCAGCCTACAGATTACAGTCTACAGACAATCCGAAATCAGGATTTTTGTTGTAGGAGGAATTGTGGCATCTGGGGGCTTTAGCTTTAGATCGTAAGGGTACATGTGTGGTTCCTAGGAAAATTTCAAATTTGGATGCTCTCAAAAGTCAACTATGGTACTCTAGACGAATACTTTTAAAATAAAAAATGCAACAATGTACATACAATTGGTGGCCTGATTGAACCTTATATTTATACCCACGAAAAACATATTTTGAAATAATAGTTAATGAGTTGACAAAATAACCTCCTTAGCTTATTGATTGTGAGACACTCAGAGCAAATCTTTAAAATCAGGATTTTCCTGTCCCGATTGTACATGAATTGCGATTTGGGATTTTCGAGCAAAATTGGTATAATCCTGCTTCAATTGAGATGGTTGGACACTTGACATGTACATGTTTTCTGTAGTTTGTCATTCAATATTAACCATTATGTAGATACAGTGTAGATTTATCCTGTTTTTTACTGAACCTTCCTTAAGCTTATAATGATCAATCACATTGCAGCCTCAAGTGAATTACATGTGAACCCGATCCAGAATGGCAAAACCAATGTCAACTATTCTGAGGAAACTGAGATCTCACATGAGTGACAAGCGCTTTGTCACAGAAGCAGTTCAAGCCTATATTGTCCCAACTGGTGACGCCCACCAGGTACATGTACACTTGATGTTTGACCCTTTTACTCATACCAGGTTTATATGTATCAATTTCTATCTTGTCCTTACATTACCAGTGTAAAATAGGTTGTTGATAATTATAAATGGGTTTGAGTCTACTCTGAGGAAAGCCCAGGAGCTCCACTCACATGTTTTTGGGTCAGAAGTTTTGGCCAAAAGGGAGTTTTTTGGTCTATGAAAGACACATGCCAAGGATTATTTTGGGTATTGTACTTTTCTTTAGCTCAAATCAACATTAACATAAGCACAATTTACTGCTAGTGCGGGATTTTTTTGGGTATGCTAAAAAATTGGGATTGTTAAATTGGGTAGACAAATTCTGAAGTTGGGATTTTTTTGGGTATAAGATATGAACCTCTGCCCCCTCCC
>JAOBRH010418275.1:0-10963 GCA_027575125.1 Umimayanthus parasiticus | reverse complement strand
TAATAGTAGTAGTAGTAGTAGTAGTAGTAGTAGTAGTAGTAGTAGTAGTAGTAGTAGTAGTAGTAGTAATAGTAGTAACTGCAACAGACCTGCGCAGATGCCTGCAGAGAATCTGCAGTAGGCTTATATATAAGGACAGGTCTGGGGTAGCACTGTATCAGTTGACCTGCTCTTGGCCAGCTCTAGACCTGTTTTGAGCCATTTTCTACAGACCGCAAGCCAGGCGAAATGTTGGCTGCCTGTAGGTAGCACGGCTAACTGGGAATGGGTAGAATGGCCCTCGGGCAACTGAACTAAGTGTTAGCAGCATGCCACAAATAATTAAGATAGTGGATCTTTCAACAATTTTCATGATCATGCGTTACGAGATATAACAATAATAATAATTATAAATATTTATTGGCTCCCCTATAAAAGCTATTTTGAAACAATTTACAATAAAGAATATAATCCATATATAATCTATCTAATCTATCTATTCTATTCTATTACAATGTTTCTTAGCAATAGATAAAATAAAAACAAAAACGGACAGAAAATTATGTTAAAAAAAACTATTTTGGTAAGTCAGCTAGCCCTGAGGGATCTTTTGAAATGTAGTAGAAGTGTTTTGCAAAGTTTGGTTTCGGGACTTATTGAATGAAGATGATTTTGCTACGGCACAATGCAGTTGTTGGGCCGCGGTATTGTAATATCTTTTTTTTTTTAATGTTATCTTTTCATTTCCAAATTAAAACAATTATGAGGCACGAGTTAGGATTTTTTAATATCCTCTTGTTTAATTTTTGAGGTATTCAAAATTTACTTGATTATTATACGTTTGTTAGTGATACAGTTATCGAGGAGAGTCATTTCGTTTTAGAAATGGGGTTGAAAATTTGATCGATTCAGATACATTTGCAGATCAAAGTTAAGATATATAGCTCACATGTTTATTACAGTTCCTTTGTCCAAATCCTTATCAGATACAGTTTTACAAATTATTAACACACATCTCTCAGTTTCGCGGTGTGTCTCCTGTTGTTCACCAAATTCTTGTTAAAACGCTCAAAACATGCCGGCTTATCAACTTTAATTTGACATCCTTCTTATTTACGTATAGTTCTAAACTAGTATATCTACAGATACGTATTGTTACGCTTATCTTATAACGGTCGACGTGAGACATTGTGTGAGACTTCAATTGTGCACGTACCTTTTGTCGGGGGCGAAGTCAAATGTATTTGAAAACTAAAGGCAACATATTTTGGTTGTATTATAAACAAGCGATTATAACGATTTTCGCCACGGCTCTACCCAAAGTCCCGAATTTTAATGTGCCTGAAGCAGAATGACGAGATATGCGTGGAAGTGTGAGAAATTCGGCGAAATTCTGAAGCAGTCGGTTTTTGGCTGCCTTGAGAGTTGAACGCCTTGTGTTATTTATTGGTATATGGTAGGCGTCAGCAACAAGCGAGAAATCAACGGTCGCAAAACCCCATCAAAACACTCAAGACAACCCAGACGGTGTAAGAAAAGTGAACTTTATTAATCTGACTTTCTTTTTTTTTTCGTGTTTTTGAGTTCACATGAAGGAAAATAACGTTTTTTATGGGAGGTATGTTTCGAGAGGTAAGCCGTTTCTAAGTACAACAAATGTAAGCAAATTGGAGATCGATCAGCCGTTTCTAAGTACAACAAATTTAAGAGATCATGTCGCGCGGTTTTAAGTTTTAAAATGCATTAAATCAGTATAAGGTCACTGACAGCGAGTCACAAATTACAGCAAGTCTTTATAATGTAATAGAAATCTTCATATCCCCTCGCCGACTTTGCAAGTTGTCCGCCAGTAGCGAAACTGTCTAACCTATATAATATATTATCGTTCTGTTTTAAGAAATTAGTGGAATGAATAAGCATTTAAAATCTTCCAAATTATACTAAAAGCAGAAATAGTAAATTAAACCATTCACTAACATCTCCCATCCAACTGCCAACACTAACAACTCTCGCTCCCCGTTTTGCGAAGCAGTGCATTCTGGTCGACTAATTTGCAGTGCATTCTGGTGCAAAATCGAGAATTTTCGTACACAATATTGAACTGCTGCTTCGCGGGCTGCGCAGTAAACGTACAATATTATGTTGCCGAATGTATAAGCAGAGAGGAAATCACCTGTAAACATACAAAATTGCAGTTTGGAACGAGACCAACGGTGAGGATTCTACATGTAGATTGATACTATTGATATTTTATACTACAGAGTCGAATCGCTGACTTGATTTCGTAGTACATAGGCGTGACAAAACAATAGCTTGAAGAGAGAGAAGGGGAGAGAGAGAGATAGAGACACAAACACACACACACAGACAGAGAGAGACGGACAGAGAGAGACAGACAGACGGACAGAGACAGAGAGACAGAGAGACAGAGACAGAGACAGAGACAGACAGAGAGACAGAGAGATAGAGACAGAGAGAGACAGAGACAGAGAGGGGGGATGGGGGGAGAGATCGAAAATCTCAGTTTGGCAGGGCGACCCGTAGGTTGAGCGAATTTACAAATCCAAAGTGTGCTCGACAGGCACATCAGTGAATGGTAACACTCGTAAAAGCACATTCAGAATCGCTGACTATTTGTTGTTCTGCATGAAAATTGATTTTTGTTTGTATTTAGAAGTTAAAACAGTTCCGAGTGCCGATGAATTATGGCGCATTTTGTCAGCCATTTTCAAATCAAACAACGTCTTTATGACCGGTGCATGCATACAAAGTCATTGCACTAGTATTGGAACACCTGCCACAACTTGCAACTGTATTATATGCTTCTTAAAATATCAGACTGAAAGCCAAATAGCAAGCTAAGGTCGTTCTTGTCTTAATGGCTAATGTATTTCAAGTGCCAGTTAATTAAGTTCTATATGTCAAAAACACTTCATTTGTCGGTTCTTGACTGTGCAATACAAAACTAACGCTGCCATTAAAAGTTTGACAATTTTAATAAATTGCTTGTGAGAGCAATAGAAAATAAACTAGTTGCGGTTAGAGTAAGAACTAGGCAGGATGCAAAAAGGTGCTGATTGCGATATTGTTTAAATTACACCGTTCACCTTTCTGGCTAAAACATGAAAATTCAGTTCAATTCAGTTTCAGTTTATTTATTTAGCCAAATAATTAGTACATTGATGATGAAATACATAATATAAGAATGGCGAGGGAGACTATATAGAAACCCTAAGGCTTATACGAGATGGTCCCCCTTGAGTACTTTTAGTTATTATTAGTAGATTAGATGCAAACATGATTGCTACTACAAATTTATAAACGATGTTTGAAATATAATCATTGGAAATTTGTCAGACTTTTTATTTACAAATAATATATAGGCACAAGTCACAAAACAGCAAAGAAAAAAGAAAAAGGATGGGAGAGCTTTTTTCCCTACAAGAAAAGCAGTTCTTTCTTGCAAATAAGTAGATAGTAACATTTATTTAGAGATTTATTTAGCAACATAGCAAATCCCAATATCTATATTTAGAAACAGAATGGCATTCAAAGTAACTGAACCAGATCAGCAGATCACACTAATTTTATCAGAAGAATACAACATATCTTTCAAAGCAAACAATCGCTTATTTAAGTGCCGACAACAGATGAATGCTGCCAGTTAATCAGAAATGAGATTAGAATACTTGCATGAAAATGAATAGTTTTGGTAAATACCTACAATATATAATTTGAGGAACATCTTACTTTTGTAATGACTGTGCTGCGTTTTGCCGGTTTTTTTTTTTCAAAACTGAGTGGCAGGACAGTTTGCAGCTTCTCTCTTTTTACAAAATGTGGGCCGCCATAAGTAAATATACCATGAAATGATGATATCAAAATAGGTTGCCATTCTCATAGCAATTCAAAACTAAATCCTTTTTGTCATGAATTTATAACTTATAGAAGTATAACTGACGTTATACTGTATACGGCAGATTTCTAGACACACCTCCGTTATCGGCTATCATTGCAAGTTTTTCAGCCATGCAGTCAAAATGGACTGATCAAAGTATTCCAGCATGCACTTAATTTACCACAATCTATCATCAATATTTTGGTTCAATGGTAAGTTTTAGAGTATGAGGTCGGGAGTATAATTCCACCCAAAAGATTTTTTTAAATTAATATGACTTTAGGATATGCATTTTTAGCGTTTTTATCAACCCTCTCAGCCCCAAACACGGCATATGATGTATTGCTGAATTCTCCTAAACTGTCTCTATAGCTTCCTTGTAAAATGGTTGGGAGAATTTAATTTTTCATCTTGGTTTGATTCCTGTCAGTGTATGATCATTTGCTTTATTCTCATTAACAATAAAATTGTTTCGTGTGGATAATGTAAGGAGAATTTATATACTGATATTTTAAAAAACTGGCGGGAGCTGAAAGGGTTAAGCTGTTGAGGCTCGGTATCTACTGACCCACCCCTTGGTGCAGCCGAAAGAAGCATGACCCACCCCTTTGGTTTAACTGTGCACACGCTATAAGACTCGAGATAAGTCCAAGAAGAAGAGAAGTTCGGTGGCCATATTGAGTATTCGTGCGGTAAAGACTTTTTGATTCGATTTTGTTTTACGAAATCGGATTCCTTAATAGCGTATTCAAACATTAGAGCCGATGCAAACAGTTGAGGATTCGAATGCCGGATTCGCCGGATACGTACGCGATGGAGAGCGAATAAACAAAGGAAAAGTTGCGGATTCAAAAACATCCGCCGTAGACCGTGTCTACGAGGCTAAAGTGAGACTGAATATGCTACAAAGTCGTGCGAAAAATATTTCAGGAACTAATCGTCTACTCAATCGTATAAAAATATTATTTTAAAAACTGAAATACTCGGATAACCTTTTCTCTTATGAATTAATACAACCTTTGGATTTTCAAGAAATAGATAAGAATCTGTTATATCAGTCTAATAGCGATATAAAAAACTGATTGATCTAATAGCAATCTAGAAGTGCAATTTAGCAGAAATCAAATCAAACTTTCTTCTAATTGAAATAAATTTCCTATAATCAGAAACAGGATTGGCAGTTAAAAAAAGCGCAGCAGTTTGTCATTGCACATATAGTTACAGAAACGCCTGTACGTAACATGTTTCCCAATCAAATACTTTTCGTTTATGGTTCAATTTATCTCTCGGTGGGATAGTCACTTAATCGTTACTAAGCTCTCTTTTGGTTCCCTTTAAGTTTAGATATCGAATTTATCCATAAAAAATCTGATTTTACTGACCAGAACGGCGATAAAGCAGGATTATGAGCGGAAGAAGAAGTCCCGGCAGACGGAGTACGTTTAGCCTCCCCAGTCCCTCTCTTCCGTTTTATCTCTCCCCTCCCCCTCCCCCCTTTCCCCTTCCCTTTTGCGCTTGTTACGCAGGCTAGAACATGTTATCTAATGAGCAGAACTTACCCTAGTCTACTCTGGACGTGCAAACTGTAACGATTCCGTTACTGGACTGATAAATTTCGTACTACGTATAGTTGATGTTACTCAAAAAGCCCAAAATAATATTTTATATACATGTACAACTTTCGTATTCATGCATCCGGTTGGTGGTTGGAGTAGAAAATATCAAGAGAACATGAGGGGACAGAGAGAGGGACACTGAGGGCGTTGGCCAGGATATGTCATAGACACTAAAGTTATTTTTAGTTTTCCGGAAGTCAGTTTTCCGAGACGTCCGCACAGATTACAACCTCGATTTGAGGTTTTTAGTGAAAAAGCAAATTTCAATGGCGGATTTGTCGTGAGGACACATAAACATCGTGGGGACACAAGAGGTCTCTGTTTCTCGTGGGTATACAAGAGGTCTCTGCTCGCAGGGTACGCAAAGAACTAATATATCATAATTTGTATTTGTTTGTGTGACCACTCAGAGTTGACTACGGTTGGTTTGTAAATGATGCAAAATTCAAGAAATACATATATTCACATTCAACAAAATTAAAATATATTTGCACTCAAGGCATTATTTTACATCCAGCAACTGTATATTTATACAGCTTCAAGGAATTGTATTTATTCAACTTCAAGGAAATAATATACTTGTTAACTGTCAAGGAAAGAAATTAATTCAAAGAACATATATTTATTCACAAAAAGTATAATCATTCGAGGCAATTATATTCGTTCAAGGAATTATATCTATTTCAAGGAACTTATCACTTCATTTAATGAAATTATATTCATTCAAGGAAATATCTTCCTTCAAGAAAAACATATTCATTCAGGGAAATTATATCAATTTTTAAAAGGAATATATTCATTTAAGGAACATATATTCGTTCAAGTTCAATGCCATATGTTCATTCAAGGAAGCTATATCCATTCAACAACGTTGCGTTCGCGGACATAGCAGAAATATCTATTCAAAAATTGTCCCCAGTAACTTTGTGATAATTATAATCTTTACAATTACTATCTCTTGAATAGAGTATAGCTACAACTCTTTTCGGCAAGAAGGATGAAGAAATTGCTGATATGTTCGAGGGTTCCGTATTATAATCACTGTCGTGCCGCTTTTGCTACTATCGTGCGAAGAAGGAGAAATACCACTCGAATCGCTGCCCGCTTCCGACATTATATCTTCGCCAAAATTTGATATGCCCGCCAGCGAGCCGTTTATATCTAAGGAACTGTTGTGCATACTTCAAACTGGTAGTTCTTGCTCACGATATACCACTTTCCTTCCATTTGGAAGTAGCTTTCATCGACAAAACTTGCCCCAACGTTCTTCGCTATTTACGCAATAACCACATCAGATCGAGGTTAGCCTTTATGCGGACGTCTCGGAAAACATACTTCCGTTTGAGAGCCAATCCATAAATAATTTTAGTGACTGACACATATCACTGGGAGTGTCCCTCTCTGTCCCCTCATGTTCTCTTGAAAATATCAAATTCTATAACAATTATGTTTAAGAACCTTTTACTGAAGGACATTTGAGGCTGGTATCCTCAAAATATCTAAGAATCTTCAGCCTCGGCCAAATATTAGGCGTTCTTGTAAAAACAAAAGTGTATTACGCACAGCGTGGAAATGTGTCATGGCTTCGAAACTGTCACACGCAACATGTACATTGCAAGCAGTATCCGATGCATTCTGCTCCCCATAATTTGTTCATGTCTTAAGTAATCTTTTTCATTTTTAACTAATGCTAAAATGAACGTATTTTTATCAAATGTGATAAAACTGAATAGTAATATTTTTATCTTTATTGTTGTTAACACGTCAGGTTAACATTTTTAGACCATTTACAGATGTTGCTAGTACACTCAAACTATATACTGATTCTTTTTAGTTCAGCCAATGCATTTCTTAAATTTTTGGGCAAATCTCAGCCTTAACACTTTTACGAAAGGGTTCTTGTACAACAAAGTTGGTGTAGCTTTCCGGCTCAATTTGTTTTATTTTAATATCAAACAAAGATTCCCCAGCTTCTTTTGTAAACTGGAAAACTTGTCAGCTGATTAAATCTTTCGATATTGTTTTGCTGGGCAAAACCGGGAATTAATGGCAAAGTCTCTCCGGATTTTCTCCATTTTCTCTATAAGAGCGATTTCTTAGTTCTTCACGGTTTGGTTCTAATTGATTGCAACAAAGTTCCTTTATACGGCTGTGACGTATCAGACAATAGATATGTACACTGTATTGCTTGCTTACAAGAAACCGACAAATAGGAATGAAATCCACCGTGAAGAAGCTGTATTTTGAGGAATAATTGTCCCCTTATTCTATTTCGCTCAAATTCACAATATATACAAATTAAATATTATAACCTCGCAGTGAATAATCAAAAATCATTGCGAGGATACAGGAAAAATTATGTGACTACCTTATCACGATATTGACACGAGTACTCAATTCAATAAACGTCCATGAAAATACTGATGTGATTGGTTCGTCGATATATATTCAGAATTCGGAGATCCAGGATTTCTGGTGCAGATTTTTTCTTCCTCGAATATTTATTCACTCAAAATCACTATTAAAAATTTATCCTAGCCGAAGATCCTACGAAAGTTAGACACTGACTTTTGTTTCTGAACGTCGAGTCCAAATGTCGTAATGCTTTTCAATTTTCACTGAGATAATTTATTCATATGTAAATCGTACAACCACTGTTGACCCGAGCACATTCAGGCCAAGTGCGACGGAGAAAAGGCTGTTTGAAATGGCTGTCAGTTTTAACCGTGGCTTGGGTTTCTTGCCTGTGCTGTGGGGGTTCTACACAGTGGCTACGATATTTCTGTGCTATTCGCTGGCGGTCAAGCACGGCCATCTTTATCCGTATGTTCCCAGCGTTAGTCACACAGGTGCCACAAGCCCAGAACGCAACATTTTTGCCTTGCTGTTCGAGTTCGGCGCTTTCTGGGCGACGGTCAACCTGAGTGTCCGCTATCTTCAGTTCGACACTCTCCTCAAGGCTGACCAAAACTGTGACAGAATTCTCAACAAAATCGCCTTTGGTTTTGGGTTATTGAGTGTCATCGGTCTCGTTTTCATCGCTAACTGGCCTACTCCAAACGTAAGCAAATTTCAATTTCTTCTTTCTGCAATGTCTACTCTTACAAGACCTTTATTTTTTACAGAAATTGAACATTTTTTTATGTCTTCGTAGCTTCCGTTATCAAAATTAGGACAGGGTATCGTGAAATAACAAAGTGCCAAACACACGAGTTTAGCTTTAAGATAAACGGTTTTATAGTATACAAGCGAGAGTTTTCTAATCCCAAACTAAGATAGAAATTATTTCTTCAAAATCCATTTGTTGCAATCGGTATTATCAGAAAAACGGCATTGTTTTAAAATTTATAATTGTACTTCAACGTATTGCCTGAAACCCTTTGATTGTAGGAAGGGATTTGTGCGAAATTCGTATCAATTTGAAAAACTGCGGCCAGAAAAACTTACTGGAAGCATTATTTCAAAAATCAATAATTAATAACGTTTCATTAGAAAAGCCTTCGGCGCTGTGTGTAAATGTTGTAAGTAAAAAGGTGTTTACCGGTTGGAAAACGTCATGTCTTTCTGTTTATTTGAGTTTGTAATAGAATTTGGCAGTTTCTAAGTGTTTTCTGTTGAAAAGTAGCGATTTCAGCCACAAGCGATAATCTCTTTCTCAGAGTATTTGGCCTTCAGTTTACTCACTGGTAGAATTTTGATTTAAAATTTTAACCACAGGTAATCAGAATTAAATAGAATTTATCAGTTGGAGGAAAACTCAATTTAACTGTTTCAATCAGGGGCGAGATTTTGTTTACAGTCATAGCGAGCAAGTTCGGGTCGTGTGTGGAACGAGATAATATTTATTTTTCACCGGGGGAAAAAATTGAATTTGAATTGTCTTCATCCTCATTGAGTGTGATATTTTTTAATTTGCTTGTGACGGTGATGTATTTCCGAAACGCTTCAGCATTTTAGCATATACTGTCTAACCCTTTCAATTCAATTCAAACGAAATTGAAATAACCCATTTTATTCAAATGAAATGAAATAACATATTTTGAAAGATCATAAAGATTTGTTGCTCATGTTTTTAACGAAGCAGCTGCACTTTTTCTTGACTGCATGGTAATAACCTTCATATTTAATGCTTAATCATTGATCATCTTCGCGAACAGGCATTTCATGTTTATAAAGGCAATGGTGTCGCTACCTCTAAGCAAAATGACGTTTACCTACCAAGAATGACTGTAAAAAAGTCTTCCTTTCCTCTGGGTGAAGCGGAGACAAGCAGAGAGGAAAAAGAGACCCGTCTTGCCTACACTTGAGAGTGGCCCTGGCTACGCCACTGTAAGGCAAGGAAAATGGGTTTTCTTCGTAATTATAAAGGAAACCAAAACGTTAAATGCTTACAAAACTGGCGGCAACTCAGTCACGGTTCTTGGTGATTAATTTTTGTCTTAAATTAAGATCTCTGTGGTGCCCACTGAAATCGAAATGTCTGTGCGACAGGTGCGCCATACTTATGTATTACTTCACTTTTCACAGACTTATTTTTAGATGAGAACTTTATTTTCTATCAGAACGCTGAGGCAGAAAATCTTTCAAATTTGAAGAAAAACGAACTTATCTCACGCTGAGACTAAGAAAGGAACTTCTAATTCTATAAGATTTGAATGGAACTGAGACATCGCGAGTGAGCAGTGAAATTAAACATTATTTTGAGTTTTGTAAAGAGGCGATTCTATTACACAGCCTTTATATATCCAGCGCGAGTCTTACGAGAGCAATGAGTTTGAGTCATTGTTAGGTAAAGTTTATAGTTGAACATTTACAGACACATAAGTAAAAATCCCGAAATAGAGCTAATTAAAAATTCTTAATTAAGAACGCTTGCGGCTGAGGTCCCGAATAAATGAGTTTACAAGCTTTTCAGTTTTCGACGACTTCGACACTCATTTCATTACCAAGAAAAAACACAATTCAAGTGGCGGATGACTGATAGACCTTGAGAACGAAACATTGGATGATATCAGGGAAAGCGTTAGAAAAGACTAATACTAATTTCGTACTAGTTCGTAAACTAAGACTAACTTCGTTCTCTTTGTCCTAATTCATAAATAAATTATAACAATTAAGGTATCCATAGCCATAGGGATCCTTGAATATCTCGTTAGGTAATACTAATTAATGTAGGTGGCAGAAACCTATTTTTCGTAAAACAAAACTGAGACGGAACTCTTTATTTTGCAAAACACCATAAATACACATTCATTATTTTATTGTTTTTTTAAGTTTTCTTTTCCTTTTACTGCATGAAATATCTTATCTGATAAACCTGGAACTTGCCTGATAATTCGGTACTATATAGGTATTGAGGGCGATTCGTTTCAAGAGAGTTTACTCAAAACGAGTGTTTTGCAGGCGCGTAGCTACCTGTAAGCCAGATAAGTCCGGACTTACCAGTTTTTCTGAAACCCCAGCACTTTTC
>JAOBRH010418053.1:0-10967 GCA_027575125.1 Umimayanthus parasiticus | reverse complement strand
ATGGGCTGCTGAAAAATAACTAAAACTGCAAAATATTATTATTATTATTATTATTATTATTATTATTATTATTATTATTACTACTATTATTGCGCGTGTCACGCCGCTGCCATTTTGCTACACGTTTCTTTCCAGGTGAGGATCGCGGGCACACTTTTCTGTCCTTTTTAAGACAAATGTATTGATATTTCGACTTAATCTTTGGAGTGCAACTTTCATAAAAGTTCTACAATTCAGTTTCAGCGGAAGAACTCAGACTAGCTCTTTTGAAAAGTATTTTCAAAAATCTTATATCATTGAAAACCACTTATGCTCTGGGATATTCAGTTTAATCATGTTTTACTAAATCCGGAACTCTTTACTGTTTTAGGCGCGACTTCTTTATTCTCACCAAGACCGTGATCTGAGCGATGAACAGCAATACTACGAGACGGTAAGCGGAGAAACACATAACAGGTTTTTGGTGGATTTATAATCGGGGGGAGGGGTGGGTGGGGAGTGTTTGACTGGGGAAGCCTATAACCGGAAGAAAAAAACTGAGAGTAAAACTAAACGGACCCGAAAAATATTGGCATGATAATTTCTTTATATGCTGGTCTTTATTATAAAACTTACATAACATACCAAGCCATCATCTCAGTCAACTGGTAATCTGTTTGAAGCACAACAAGCTTCAAAACGCAACGAAATTGTTGTAACTGGAAATGTTTTCTCTGACAAGTGTGTAGAGAGATAGGGGGACTTACATCCATGTAGGAGGTATATAAGCATCAGTTTATTGTATCTTATTACCCATTATTATCCAGGGGAATGTTTACCGACATTTAAGTGGCGTTGGATTTGACTTCCCAAGAATTCAATATAGTTGTCCAGGTTGTCATCGCAACTTTGAAGTGGGCCAAAACATTACGAATTAGATTTCATCAAATATACGTAGCCTTTGGAAAGACCTTCAGGATAAAAACTTGTTTTTATGAAAATCTAAAACTGTGGCCGAGATATTGCGAACAAACGATTTCACTGGAAGTAACTTTACTTTCAACTGCTTTTTCTTCAAAGTCCTTTTCTCGAAACAATTTCCGCACGAGTTTGGGCAATGAAAAAGAACACTCGGTCAGTTTGCAAAATGATAGGTTACTTCGTAACGTTAAAATCTTACTAGGGAATTGAGAATATCTTTAATTTTCTTTTTTTCAGCTTTTGTTCCTCCTAATTATGAACGACGTGGTAAACGAAAAAAAATTGACAATTGACCACATAAAATGAAGTTTGATAGATGTATAAATATATAAAGACGAATTTTATTATCTTTTCAGTTGGGCAATTTTATAAGTTTTCAATTAACATATATAGGTTCATGGGCAGCCGACGCCATGTTAATAATTATATTAACGGAGCTGAAACTGAAAACTCCGCTCAGACTGCTTGTCAACCTCAAGTCGCGAAAAACGTTATTTTAAAAATTTCAGCAACGAAAACCGTATAGGTAATAAGCAAATCAGATCAACACTGAGGTTATTCAAACTGAACAGCAACGTTGAAATTAGCTGTTGCGTTCTGTAATGTATCATACTTTTTGACAACTGAGAACTAACTGCGTTTTGTTCCTCTTAAAGATTAAAGACAATCACAAGCAAGAAGAAAAGGCAATCAAGGATTTTAACGATTTTCTTACTAGAACGTCAGATTACGCCGTTTTGCAGGTGCAGTGAAAGCCAAGATGCTTTTGTTTGTTGAACTGTTTAGTGGAAATTTGTATGTTTATCAGCTGCTTTTTCAGAGGGTCATTCTGTTGTTCTCATTTAACATTTGCTTTTTGTCTGTCTGTCTGCTTGTAGTCTGGTCCTCCAAATATTCAAAGCATTATGAATGACAGTGGCTGTTGATTCTGCGTTTGTGTGTGTATGTATGTATTGTGGGTGTTGGTTGTGTTTGTTTGTCTGTCAGTCTGTTGCCTCGTTATCAATGTATCCAGAGGAGTACCAACAACAGAGAATGTATATTGTGTGTATATATGCGTGTATTAAGGACGAACAATAATAGCCGTTGCTGATTGTTTGTCTGTCTGTCTGTCTGTTGCGTGGCTGTCACTGCATTGCTGTGAGTGCCAATGGCAACGGGTGTTGTATATGTAGGTACGTATGAATCTGTCTGTCTGGCTTGTTGGCGGTGTTTTCATTTAATACCAATAACAGCGGGTGTTGATTATGCGCGTGTGTCTGTCTGTTGTCTGGTTGTCAATCAATGTATCATTGGGTTACGCCAATAACAGCATTTGTTTACTTTCATTTCTTCCCAAGTTCATGTTCTCCAGTTTTTTAAAATTAAATATTCCATGAGACGTTTTCACGTATGAAAATGAAATTTGTCTTTTTGTAACTGCTGACAGACAGAAAAACAGAAGCAGCTGGCAAATATTGAAGATTCCCGTCTTCAGGAACGTATTTACAGCGGGTACGTTTTGATGTATAAAGTATTGCAAGTATTTGTAAAATATAGTCGACTGACTTTTTTTTAGGCTGATTTAGAAGATAGAGGGCTAGGAAAATAGAGCACGATTCAAATCAAAGAATAAGTTTTCAGAAATTCAGTACTAGCATTGGATTCAAATCCTGAAGTTGTCGTACTGCATACGCATCACTTCTTGATAAGATTCTATATAAGGTTCTATTCTATGTGTGTTCCAATTCTGGTTTGCTTTTCGATGTATCATATTAAATGTATCCTCTTATGTGAGATCATTAAAAATTGAAGCAACAAAATGTTGAGTTAACGTGAGCCGTGAACCACAAACGTGCCGTCAAGAGTTTGGTCATTTGACCTCCAGAGCAATGCCGTTTGAGGATTGAGCCTACTAACCTCTAGCTTAATCGCTCTATTGTACCTTTATTTTGTAAACCATCTTTTCTGAACACAATGTTGATTTTCCCTATTTTAGTTTAATCTCAACTAACTTTTCTTCCCTTTCACAGAGAAATCTTACACGAGACATTGCAAGAAAATTTACAAACAACGGTGAGTAGTTTCTGAGTGTAAGTTGAAGCAGATTCTTTTATTTTCGTACCTCAAAAATATACTCAGATTGTGTATCTACTCCAAGTGTGCAGGTACGTTTGGTACCACAGTGAGTGCCACCGCTGGAAAAAATAACTTTTTAGGAATGATATAGTACAACCACAGCGAAGAGTCATTTAAGAACTTTCGCTTCTTTCAGTGTTTTCATTTGGTCGGAAATACAACAAATGTTGACAAGGAGAGACTGCTGATAATAGCAGTAACGAATACAACAGTAACAGTTGTGAAGTCAACAACGATAACAATAACAATAACAACAATACCCGCAATAATAACAGTAAAATCATAGTGATGATGATACCGACAACGACGACGACGATGACGATCATGTTTTGATGATGATGATAATGATGATGATAATAATAATTAATAATAAAACTGAAGAATAATAATGATAATAACGGTTTATTTATCTAGATGAGAAATGAACAGTGGATGTAAACGAAATCAGCTGGTAGTTATAGTATGTTATTAACATCCTCAAGCTTTTGGTCGTTGTGATGTCCGTACATTGTCGTAGAGCGTGGAAAAATGATGGCAATACCTTCACACGATTGAGATTTCTACAAAAAGCAAATTACTCACGCAGTACTTCGTGATGTTTGATTGAATTTAGCATTTTTGCTGCTAGCAATACGTGCATTAGCGTCTAGCTGAGGTGAACTTAGACACATAAGAAAAACGCAATCGTGCAGCTGGTTAGAGGGGGAAGGGTATGTGAACAGAGTGTTTAGTGTAGCATAAGTAGTAGACAAACATCATGTTTGTTTGCTACTGTAGACTAATGGATACCCACGTACTAGCCTTTGTGACAGTTTCAGTATTTCTCGGGTGTCCAGAAGTTGTGTTGCAAAAGCGCGATGTACTTGACATGAAAAACGAAAGCACAGATCTAAGAGAAGAAAATATATGAATTTAGGAACTACGTTTTCTCCCAGGCGTCTATTCTTTACGCGCGGTCATCTCATAACCAGGCTTTGTGTTTGCTTCCAACAGTTACCAGTTATCTATAATACCGTTATCTATAATCCCGTTTCAGACGTTCTGCGGACGGCGCATTGATATCGAGAGTACGCCTCTGGAGTTAACAAGAGCGCTCGACCCGGTCTCGAGAGAGCAGGAGCGGAGACAGCATCTAGTGGTGGTTAGTACGAGGAAGATTCTTCGGGTATCTCGAACCGAATCCTATTTTCCCATTGTTTATCACAGGGTTCGTACGGGTCATCGAAAAGCCTGGAAAGTCATGCAATTTCATACATTTGTTTTTCCGGCTTGAAAGTTATATCAGTCGTTTTTATCGTGCTGTGTGGCAACACTGTACTTTGGTCTGGCTTTTTCAAAACACGAACGTGGCAAAACTGTAAGCAACTGCTGCGTGACAATACCGAGTTACCATTATTTGGACATGAATGGTGGATTTTGTAACAATACCGTCGCATCACACCATTTTACCTTTGCTAATTTCTGCTGGTCCCAGGGCTCTAAGGACAATGTTAAATTAATGCGACAAAATGTTGCCGTGCAACTTCATTTTGCCCCTTTGAGACCTGGGACAAATACAAAACTAACGTTAGTAATGTGTATTAGTTGAACGCCATTTTTGAAATATACTACAGGATATCAGCAAAGAATGCGTGACAATAGTGTGACACAACGTTTTGGGAATAACGCTAGTACTGATACTTTTCCTTTTGTTTTTCCTTAGCAGTAGCTATTGCGTCAAGGGTGCCAAAGCCACAAACAGCCTTGCGTGAGAGGAGGAAGGAAATCTAAAGACATTTCCATTTTCTGATGTTGTGTAATTTTGTACATATGGATATAATTGTGTAAATACACTAAGCTTTCTTATCTGACTACAGAAGTATGTGTTCTGATTATGTTTTCCCTGTAATTTGAAGTCTCCCTTTTGTTTTCCCAAGCTACAAATGTTTTTCGATTATTACGAGGGAAATGAAAGATCATTTCTCTGTCGTTGTTATAGATTTGAGTATATTGGAATTGTTTTGTGAAGTGCACGATTACATGCATTCGAGCCGGATGGTTGATCTGTAGTTTGGGGAACTGGAAGTAGAGAGGTTGCACTTTGTACTAGATAACGTTTATTTGTAAATACCTTGTAAGTATATAATGTAAGTGTTTTTCCAAAACAAAAGGTCTGTTAGTTTTAAAATTGGATGTGTGTCAGCATGCCAAAGAAGTAGCTAAATAAACGTTTCCGGTCTTTGAAGTTGAAATAAGAAATCGTGTCGTTGAATTTATTAGAACTGTAGTTGACATGAAAAACTAAAAGTTCTGATTCACTTTGTTTATCAAAGGAAGACATTCTTTCTAAATCAAGCAGCAAGGCTCTACTCTGAGAACGAAATATTCCATTGGTCATTTCAACAATGAAAGTAACAATAACTGACACTTTTTAGCAATATGCTATTGTTAAGGTTTGCGTTCTTTAACAATATGCTATTGTTAGGTTTGGGTTGGTTGTGTTGTCTTTTATCCAATGCGATCTTTCGTTCGTATAGTGAAAGATGACCCAAATCAAGTGCCTATTTTACCTTGAAGTCACAAGTCACGTTTAACATTACTTTTGTTTACTAATAAAGAAAGTCCGGGCTAGTTGAAGTTTGTTGATGATTTTACTTGGCTTTTTAGTTGATTTGAGTTTGCTTGTTTGACCACAAGAATAAATTAGTTATAGTTTCGATCGGAAAATCCTATCGTTTTCTTGTCGTCACAATATGATTTATCATATTTTGTTTTGCCTTACTAAAATTCCACAATGTAACGGTAATGCGTATGTTTAATGTGTTACCACTTTTACTGCACTAGATATTTTCACAAAATCATTGAAAGCTCAATTAACAACAAAATACAAGTATCCATTTATTAGGTTCCAAAACTGTGGTATGAAGGTCTCTGCAGATGAGGTAATTACATGTGAACAGACTGTGAAGTCATAGTGAAACTAGGCAATTGCGAGTCATCCTTTCTCCACTAAAATAGCAAACACATAAAACATCTTCTGCGTGGAGAACGCCGACTATGTCTACTGCTTGACTGCTGTAGTCTTGCTTCTTGGTGTCGATCAAGGTGTCGGCACACTAATTCCAGGTTGTTCAAGCAGTGGGCGACTTCCGGGTGATCATTGCCATGCAGTGCTCTCCGTATGACCAGTGCTTGTTGGTAGAAGGTTTTGGCTTGGTAGTATTGGCCAAGTTCATGGCACAGTAACCCCAGACTTTTCAAGGTCGTTGCTACGTCAGGGTGATCATTACCATGCACTGCTCGACGTATAACTAGTGCCTGTTGGTAGAAATCTTTGGCTTGCTGGTGTTCACCAAGGTCCCTACACACTGTTCCCAAATTGTTTAAGCACATGGCTACGTCTTGGTGATCATCACCATACACAGCTTGACGTATGACCAGTGCCCGCTGGAGAAAATCTTTGGCTTCCTGATGTTGGCCAAGGGCGCTGCACACTATTCCCTGATTGTGCAAGGACGTGGCTACATGTGGGTGATCATTACCATAGACAGCTTGATAAATAAGTAATGCCCGCTGGTAGAAGTCTTTAGCTTGTTGGCGTTGACCAAGCTGACAACACACTACTCCCAAATTGTTTAAGGATGTAGCTACGTCTGGGTGTTCTTCACCGTACACAGTTTGATAAATCACCAATGCACGCTGGAAGAAATCTTTGGCTTGCTGGTGTTGATCAAGGTCACGGAACAATTCCCCGAGATTGTTTAAAGATGCGGCTACGTCTGGGTGGTGATCACCATACACAGTTTGGTAAATGACCAGTGCCCGCTGGTAGAAGTCTTTGGCTTGTTGGTGTTGCTTGAGGTTCCTGCAGACAATTCCCTGATTGATCAGGGACATGGCTACGTCTGGGTGATTACTGCCATACACAGCTTGACGTATAACCAGTGCCTGCTGGTACAAGTCTTTGGCTTGTTGATGCTGACCAACGTCATTGCACACTATTCCCTGATAGTGCAAGGACGTGGCTACGTGTGGGTGATCATTTCCATACACTGCTAGATAAATCATCAATGCCCGCTGGAAGAAGTACACGGCTTGTGAGTATTCGCCGAGGTCACGGTAGACTATTCCTAAGTTGTTCAAGGCATCGGCGACGTGTGGGTGATCATTACCATACATATGTTGACGAATGGCTAGTTCTTGTTGGTGGAAATCTCTCGCTAGTTCGAACTCACCATGTGTACGACACAGTGTACCTATAACTGAAATACAGTCTCCTAGATCACTAAATTTCATATTGTAGTCTTCTCCTAACAAGCCACGCGAACGACATATTCTGTTAACTGTATGAACGAGGTAACGAAAATGTACCATCAGCGTTTGAGCAGCAGCTAGAACATTCACTGCTTTCACGTCGCAGCCAACAAGTGGACCAAATGACAAAACGCTGTCAGTTATGCCAGTACTGTAATCACTTGCCAAAGGTAAAACTTTGAGTTTTAGAATGTTGTGTACCACCTGGTGGACTTTGATCTCGTTTAACTTCGTATTTAAAATCAGAACTAATGATGAACTTAGGATTTTAGATTTGACAACGTCTGCATCTGCTTTGGGAAGCCGAATAAGAACATACCTTGCAACATATTCTAAGGGAATTTTCTCAGGAGCCAAAAGCGAAAGGTATTGGAAAGCATGCATTAGAACCTCATGATTCTTTACTTCTCTTTGCACTGCTAACGAAACTGCAGTAGTCATGGTTCTTCTGTATGTTAAATCCATGGATTCATACACTTCCTCGGTTTCCTCTCTTTTGCCCTGTTCAAGCTTCGCCAAATATTGTTCCCAAGAAACTCCTGTGTATCTCACATAGACAGCGGCACATGCCAGGGCTAAAGGCTGACAATCCAGTTTTGCAGCTACTTCTTCCACCTTGCTGGAGTTGTCACTTTGTACATTAGAAATCTTCAAGAGTAGTGCGGCAGCTTCATTAAGTTTCACACCATGACTGAGGGAAATGTGGTGGCTTTGGGAATCGGCTAATAGAACGGAGTGACTATCTTGAGTTGTTACCACAAGCAGGCCACTTCCCCATTCCTTTGTGCCGGGCTGAGGCCAGTATTGACTGACTGACTTGATATCTGTGACATTGTCGACGATTATCAGCCATTTAGAAAAACACCTCACTTTTGACATGACCGAACTCTTTAGGAAGACCAACATTTCTTCTTTGCTAAGATCTTTGGATGTAGATTTGGAAATAGAGTATTCTGTGCACCCGACTAATTTGGCAAATTTTGTGTAAGACTCCAGAACAGTGTCCAAATTCTTTGCGTCAAGTGTCATGACAAATACAGCATCCTGTCGTTGGTTGTTTGTGTAAAACATTTCACCAACCTGTCGAGCCACTTGACTCTTTCCACAGCCTGGATTACCAGACAAGTAGATGACTAAGATTTCATCTATCTCAGCACTTTCTCTCTTCAGTTTTTTCGCCTCTCGCAACACTGTCAACACATCATCTGTTCGAGGCCATGTCTCGTGAGATGGCTTCGGTGGCAGGCTGCAAAACGACGCTGGTTTTGCATTCATCTCTTCTTCCAAGGCTTTATTTTGTTCCTCAAGTAGTCGCTTCTCTTGTATCCCTTTCTTTAGTTGTTCTTCAAGTTGTTGCTTAGCTTTATTTTCTTTCTTAAACTGTTCCCTAAGTGCGCTTAAATCTTGCGTAGCAAAGGTCTTTTCAATCTTTATTGCTTCAATTCCACTGGTAGACACACCAAGTACCTTGAATGCATCAATAACAACCTGAATGGATGTTTGAAAGTCTCTGTCTAGAACACTTCCCTTTGATGCGTGAGCGAAGCATTTGTTACGGAAATCTCGCAGATCCTTGACGCTTGTCTCAACAGCGTAACTGATTGTTGTACCAATATTGGTAGAGTTCAGTAAGGCAAAGAACAAACATGTACAGTCCCATTCGTGACTGTTCCCATTCCTAATGGTTATCAAAGGCTCTTTGTTTAATCTTTTCTGGTTTGCAGTTGACTCTCCATTATAAAAATCGGCGGCGTTCTTTGCAGTGTCCAGCCATTGACCGTGCGAGGCCTTGTACCGACTATCCCACTCCTTTTTGAACACAATTCTCAGTGCTCTGGGTAAGATATTGGTTGTCACGTGGCATATCCGGAAGTAATTCAAATCCTCACGAGAGTATTCACCGGACATTTCCTAGAATAAATTTCACGTCTTAGTGAAAACTGATCACTATGCCTAAAAGTAAATGAACCCGCAACTTATAAATATCTTATGTTTAAAAGATATACTACTACTACTGCTACCACCATCTCCACCACCACGACTACTACTACTGCTGCTGCTGCTGCTACTACTACTACTACTACTACTACCACTACTATTACTACTACTACTGCTACTACTATTAGTACTACTACTACTACAACTATTACTAATACTACTTGTACTACTACTACTACTACTACTACTACTACTACTACTGCTACTACTACTACTACTACTACCACTACTACTACTACTATTGCTAAAACTTTTCACGTTGCTAGCGTCAGTTTTTTCTAAGGGAATGGTGGACTGGAGGGGGATCGGCATATTTTAAGAACTGCTACATTGGGAGAGTTTTTAAAAACAGAAACTTTGAGGGTGTATGATGAACTTGGCTTGAAACTTGCACGTCCAAGTGAAACTCACCATGGTAACCCTGAAACTTTTGTTGTTGTTAAATAGTTTGCCAGTGTCACAGTGCTAAGTTAGACACCCCACGTTTGCGTTGCATAGTAGCAACTTCGACCTACTATTTCCATTTCTGGTATTCGAGAAGGGTTAAGACATTTGTCGCATTTACGGCCCGTTTACATGAACCCGGACTGGCTGCCAACCCGGGTCAGGTCGCCAGCGCGGGTCCACCCTTTCCAGTCAAACGTTTGTAACTGTACAAGCGTTTGACTGGAAAAAGGTGGACCCGGGCTGGCGACCTGACCCATCCCGGGTTCATGTAAACGGGCCCTTAGTACTAAAATTTAGATTGCGCTTGTGTTTTCTAGGCAAAATGTGACGTGTCAAATGGTCACGCACGTTTCTACGGAAAGGTGCAGATAATGTTAACACTCGAATTACGGGTTAACAAAACCGCTGCTGTGCCAGTATATTGTTATAAAACTGGAAATTTGAGAATGCGAAAGTGTATTTTTATTGGGTGGCGCATGCCATCCGGCGCGCGTTATAACTGTCTTGTAGTATATAACCAACTTCCGAGAGGTCAAAATTTCCTTGCGGAATCTTCAAAGTTTTGTTGCTCGCCTAGAATTTGGTATTGGCGTGATAATTCAGTCGAACATACGGAAAGCAAGTAACAACAAGTATCTTTGCTAAACAAATATTTTTGTGGCAAGAGCAGCCTATGCCTTACGTAAAGTTTTCGAATGGCATGGCATTTGTGACAAAGGTTTATTGTCGCATATGCGACACCATACTTTATATTCTTACAACTGAATATTCTGGCTGCCAGTCACCATTTACATATAACGAGGCCAACGTTTCCTTTTCTGCGATGCACTTCAGAAAAAGAATTAAAAAATAATGGATATATGGAACTGAAGGAAAGAACTCTCTATATTTTCAATTTATGGTTGTTAAAATTGTTTTGATTGGTCATGGCAGACGTCCGTACACCCGCCGTACCCCCACCCTTTCCTCCCCCCTCGCCCACGAGTACATGTCTGGACATATCATATCCGCATGACAAGCGCGTGTTAGTGTTACCACAATACTTCCGCTTACACTGAGATAATTTTTGTTAAAACAGGGCCCGCGGAGGGGGAGAGGCAGGGAGGGCTTCAGCCCCCCACTTTTTTGGAAATTTTAAAGAGTTACTGAGA
>JAOBRH010417941.1:0-10967 GCA_027575125.1 Umimayanthus parasiticus | reverse complement strand
GGGGTTCAAATAAGTAATCGAGAAAAAAAATGCAGGAAATCGAATAACAATCCTTAACCTTGGTTTGGTTACTTGCCACATGTGCATACCTGTCAGACCAGATTTCGCAAACGAAATTTCCTTCCGATCCAAAAGGAAACTGTTTCGGGAATTCTGATGCAGCTAATGTGGCGAATATCGGACAATCGAACCCCACAAAATATTAAAATAATGTAAAAAATCAGAATTTGTTAGTTTGTAACTAAAAAAACAAAAAGATCCATCAAAACGCTTAACGTTTCAAAAACTTGAACTAAGTAAGAAACCTTTTGGTAACCTTGGTTTGTAACTTATTAGTTACAAACAAAGTCTGAAGTCGCTATATCTACTGGCCACGACAACTTCCGCAAAAGAAAAGAAAATACAATTAGCAACAAAGAAATGGGAACGTTTTTTAGCCCTTGAAGAAATTGAAAAATAAGAAAAGTAACGAAAAACTTGGGGTTCATAACTGATGTGTTGATACACGTCTAGAGAAAGACTAAACAGCTTTTAGATCTAACAACAAATGTAAAACGGGGCAACGAAGAAATATAGCCTCAGCATGGAGGAAAATATAGAGGGTCAAAGTCTAGCGTTGCAGAAGGAAAAAGAGCTAGATGGAACTGTGCAGAGTACTGCACTGATGCCTACGATGTTAAGGGCCTTGTCAAAAAATTGTTGTCAGTAACCATACTCACAGTTAATGAAGTTTCTACATTATGTTTGTAATAGGTTTCAAAGATGTCAAATCCGTTTCACGTAACAAGCGTACGCGTATTATGATGAGTTACTCCCAAGACGTTTCATTATCACGACTTACCTGGCCCCAAGTTGTAAATCATACCTTTGAAGTGTACTCAAAAATGTCTCCAATGATCCTCATTGACGGCTCTGGCGGGAATATGTATGTATTTCTGACCATGAATTCCTTCAAAATGTCGTTTTGAATTGTACCTGACAACTGCTCTGCTTTCACACCCTGACACAAACAATAAAGCAAGTTTCTTTAGATCTGGTGTACATGTACAGTCCATATATAATCACAAGGCATCTCTTGCATCCTATCTCTTGCTAGATGTATTTGTAGTCAAATGCAATAACAGGCTCAAGACATCGCAAAAGGGGTCAGAGACTGATTACAAATACACTTTTTTTATTAAGAACCAGTAAAATTTTGCTCAGGGCTCAATGTTGTTATCTTTTTTCAGCAATTTGAGGCTCAAAATGTTCTTATTTTGTTCTTAACTGCCATACAGCTTTTAATGGTTGAAAACAAACTAAAACGGCTTTAGATGTTTTTGTATGCTCTGTTTTTGCGATTTGAAGCAGACAGTATGATAGCATGTTTTGTGAAGAGATAGTGCAAGTACGTGTGTACGTGCAAGACACGTCACTTCACTGGCCTGGGCGGCTATTACTGTAGACAAAGGTCACGAACACATACACTGTATAACAACACTTACTGACTATGGACGCTGAGTGTGATTGCGTGCTGCGATTCTTTCATTTTATTAAACCTTTTTTTTACATTTGCATTTCAGCCTCAGATTGTTCTTAATTTGTTCTTATTTTCAGGCGATTTGAGCCTCACTGCTCTTATTAATTTTGTTTTTTAAAAAGTGCAGTTTTATTGAATTGTATTCTATATCTGTTCCTCTCTTCTGGAGTTCTAAAAAATATTACTAAAACATGATAATCATAACAAAATATACATGTACGTTGTCCCTTAGTCTAACGTATGGTACACTTTAAAAATAGAAATATAATCATAACAACAACAAAGATAATAATACAAGCCAAATAAACAAACGTAGAATTGAAAAAGCAAGCACACTTCATTCAAGTTTTACATATCAAAACCATAGCCAAAATCAATTTTCCTAAAGTTGTTTCATTAACTTTATTTCAAGACGCCTTATTTTTATCAGAAACAAAATTTTATACTTAAAAAAATGCAGTTTCAAAATTAATGCATTTATTTGTTTGAGAAGGTCGAGACGAGTTTGTACCTAGTTGTGCATGTTTGTCTGTTTCACCAATCTCAATTGTTTTAATAGAGTGAATTCCTCATTACTGAAAATTTTGTCTTTCTTCTTCAAATTTAGGCACAGAAAAGGATTCATTCTACATGATTAGTGATCCACTAATCGACTGCAGGTTTCGTTCCCTTGACCTTTCTAGCTCAAAATACTCCGCTACTGCCTGTGTTCGATGTACCGAGGTCAACGTTCAAGTAGCTGCTAAAAGTGTACTTGTAAAAGTAGTTTCAATATTCAGATATCTGAGCCGGCAATTCAGGTCTTCCTTGAAAATTTGCAATTCTTCAGTAACCGAAAACAGTTGGTTAGTTTTTGCTTTTTAATCTAGTCTTAGTGAGCTTTCCAGTACAAATAATCTTGTTTCTTTGCACATCGTATTTTTGTTTCTCTTTTAGTCTTCAAAGTCAACCAAACAGAAGACTACAATGCAATGGTGAGGCGTTCTGGACCTAGTTACAAAAATTTATATTTTGGGGGAGGGCTTTTAGAATCTAAAAGATTTTTAGAAGACTGGGGAGTTTTAGAAATTATATTTTTACTTGGTTTGTAGAGAAGTTTATTTCTTTTAATCACTCTGGTGTTAAATATGTTAATTTTGAATAATCCTCACAATAACAAGTCAGTCTGGTTTAGACCAGAAGTAATTTTAAAATAATTCCCCACAACATCAAACTACATGTACACCACTGCATGGTCGCTTCATTTCACTTCACCTATTCATTTGATATAACCTCGTTCATTACATGAATGATATCATTTACATCTCAGGTCAGCGTATTCCTAGAGAATAATAAATAACAATAATTTGCGGAACTTAGCATCATAATTTCTACAACATTATGTGGTAAATTATTCTAATCTCCAGTTGTTCGTGGCACAAAACTGAATTCGAATATGTTTGTGTGAGCAAAAATTGTGGTGTAATATCTATTGTGCATATGTCTTGTCCTTCTTGCTGGCTTTGATAATTCATTCAGGAGCAGGATTGCGTTGCTATCTAATCCCTTTTTGAGAAGACAGAGTTGTGTTCTGTTCTTTAGCGACTTCCAACCGAGATCCTCTAACAGCTTAGTGACGCTGTCAAGTTCCTAATTCTGGTAATCAGATCTTACAAAGCGCGAACAGCGCCTCTGTATCTTTTCGATCTCGTTAGATTGGTTCTCATGTGGTCCATACATGATGTCATTATACAGTGGCTTATCAGTAGTGAGGTGACAAACAGCTACCCGTACACTGTTTACGATTGCAAGTAAAGTGGTGGCTAAAACCGATCTGATCGACCTATCTCAAAGAAAATGCTAACAATTTCACGAGATATCGATATTCTCAGCAATATGAGCAAAATGTTTTTGGGAAAACTGCAGATATATGAAACTTTTAGGGGAATTTCCGGATCGATTGTTCAACAATTTTCCGAGTTTTTTTTAACTAGACACACATCTGAATCTTAAATTCTTGTAAAAGCTATTTCGTGAAAGTCAAATTCAATTAAAAACCTTTAAAGTCAAGCTGTGTCGTTTCTTGCGTGCCTGTATCGGAAATTACAGTATGTCACTAGTTCACCTCTGCCACTCAGAATGTTAGTTAGATCTGCTATATTTACAATGTATAATGTAACTGATCGAATATAACAATACAATTTTAAAACACACACAACTTGCGACAGCCAATCAAAGGCCACTTAACCAAAAAATCAACTATTTTTGTCACACAAGTTAAAAAAAAAGGATGCTAATGGCTAAATTCCTGTTCGTCAATTTAAAGTAGTTTACACCAACATTCAGTATTTACAGGAAATTCAAAATCTTTTGAGCTATTCATATACTTTTATCTCAGAAAAAGAACATTTTCTAAGCATTCTTATTGCATACAAAATTATCCTGAAGCACCAACAAGAACTTTAACTTAGTTTCACCATTGTTTCACATTTGTATTGCCGTTGCTGTTTCAAAAAGTGGCAGCGGCTCATCAGTAGTAGGGACCGAATTATCCGGAAAAAACTGGTGGATTCTAATTAAATTCTGGTGTAAGTAATTGAATACATCAGTAATAAATTATCGTTGTAGTTAAATACACCAGTAACAAATTATCGTACTTATTTTAAAATCCACCTCTTATACAAGTTATCGTAGTAATTAAATTCACTCCCAATAAACTATCGAAGACGTAGGTGCACGTAACTCCAGGAATAAATTAAATTCATCCGTAAAGAGTAAACCCTAGTTCAGCCGGTAAACTAAAATGAATAAGAAATAAAAAATTAGGGTGCGGTGTGGTGCTACTCCCACTGGCAACTGACGAACACTAGTTTGTTACATTCCATTCCGTCTATTAAATTTGTTCCCGGTATTCCAGCAGATTTGGAGCAGGACTAGCATTTTGATCCAAACGTCAACAATCTATCTGTGGTTGACGATCAACTTCAAGAAGAATGCCGTGTTAAAAAAAACATACTCGAATCTGGACCTACAAGCGGCCCTCCGGTAGTGGAGTCTATTCTCTGTGGGAAGCCCCTGCCGTACACGGCGAAGTTTTGTAAATAAATCCAGAAACTGCAGCAGTTTCGTGGTATGAAACAACAACAACAACAGAATCGAATATTTCCCTTCGTTACGTGAACATGCTCCTCCATCTTAGAACACAGAACCGAAATTGCCGTATGTGGACCTGAATGTCCCCGAAACAGTTGAGAAATAAGAAGCACAAGAAGAGGAAGGAGTAATGTCCTCGCATACTCTTATGCATTCTTCCGTAGAACTGTTGGAACCTGGAACTGACTACCAAATTCTGTTGTTTCTACCTCTGATATTAAAATATTTAAGTCCTCCGCCGTACTCTGTCTGCATCTTAGGAAATCAGAGTACCAAACTGGGGCGACAATAAACCCTCTGACTGACCCCTCCCCCACCCCTAGTTTTTAGCGCAAGCTAACCTTGGGCTTAGGGAGCACTATTTAACAATTAAGAATTCAAGAACAGTGATCAGATCCTTGAAATCAGTTGTGTTTATAAGTGGCTCGGCAACTAAATCTCTGTAGTAACCACTTGAGAACAGAAACAAAATTTACATTTGAACAGTTTGTGTGTGTTTTGAATTCTTGTAGCTGTAATATGCTAAATACCATCCTTCAAGCGACTGCTCTGTTTATATATATTTGATTTTGGAATTTTATAGACGAGTTGGAATCAATGTGGTTTCATAAGCCGTTGGCGAAAAGGAAGTCGTGTTTGCCGCGACTATTATCCAACCGATGGCGAAAAAAACTGTGTAAACAGTTTGAACTTGAAAATAAAATTTACATTTAAAAAGTGTGTATGTTTTCCGTAGAATTAAAATATGTCAAATATATTCTATTGTTCAAAGTTACTTTCATCATGTGGTCTTTAACCTCGATAACAAAAGGTCTTGTCATTCTATAAAAGTTTATTCCAGGAGTAAGGTGCACCAACGTCTTCGATAATTTTTGTGGGGTGGACTTAATTAATATGATAATTTATTACTGGTGGATTTAATTGCTTCCACCCCTTTTTCCATACTCCTGTTTGTCTGGATAATTCAGACCCCGTCCACATTACACCGTTTTCAAACGAAACCGATACTGTTTTGTCCCGGATACGGCTACCGTCTACACTACAGCGCCGAAAACGATCAGCCAAAACGGATCAATTCGAAAACGCTCTCCAGACTGGAACGATTTGAAAACGGTACTGCTTGAAAACGCTGTTTTCCTAGTGTGGACAGCGAAATCGATGCTATCTGAAAACGATGACGTCACCACAACAACACGACCGGGCTGCAGACCACTCAACCGCGAGTATCCAAGATGATTTTTGATTTGATTTTTCAAGAAGAGAACAAGATATTATAAGGCTTCTTAGCTTGCCAGCTTCGGGCAGAACGAGGATAACGACTCGGTCGAAGCCCGTCAAAACCTAGATGGTTCTGGATAAGACAAGGACGAACTTCAGCGTAGTGGGATAACTTTTAATTTGTCGCGAGGACAGTAACGGAGGAAGAATGTAGGGAGAATACAAGAGAAGATAAGAGAAGATTGCAGTGTGGACAGGCGAAAACGGTACGGAAACGATAAGTGAGGACGCAAATCTAGTGTGGACGGAGTCTCAGTCCCTAATATATTAACCAAACCTTGCTGTGTCCATGTGAACGAGCTTAAGCCTAAAGTACGATGCTGTAAAATACCTAGTGCTGTACAGGTCTGTTCTACTGTTAACTGGTGGAGCTGCATGGTCACCTGTTCTTCTGCTGCAGCAATGTACATAGCAAGCACCGGCAGCACAGCTCCATTCATAGTCATCGACACAGACATCTTGTTCAAAGGAATCTCATCAAATAAGGCCTGTGAGAAAGATTAAAGTACAACGTACAAAACGAAATCATTTCTTTTATCATTCTTCATTTATCAGTGCGTTCTAACATCTTCAAAATCATCTGCATGCCAACTATTCTATTCAACAACAACAACAAAATGAATTGAGTAATTAAATAACAACTTTACAATAATAAAATATATTGTAAATAAAATATATTTATAACTAATAAAAGTCAACGTGTATGACAAGGATCGGACATAAGGTATCAACAACGGACAGAGAGGTTGAAATCTAGAGGAGGCTGGGGAGGGATGTACTAAAATATTCCAGCACTTTTGGGAGTATCAAAAATAGTAATATTATTGGGGGTAGAAAAAATGTTCATTTTTGATACATTGAGTTATTAGTATAAGGCAGTTTAAACTGTTAATGCAAACTACTTTCACAGGCGGTAATGCTATATCAGGGACACTATATTCAAAAAATCTCCAGGAAAGAGAAACCCCTGACCGCCCCAGGCCGGGATATTGTGTCTTTAGCATCTCAGCTCCCCCCCCCCCCTCCTCCCAAAAAAAAATACAGTTGATGCTACAACAGGTTTCGAAACACGTTAAATTTATTTTCCAGAATTTCATGTCTGAATCCGAGCGAAGAAGAAATATGTACTGGAGAGAACATAAAAGCAAATGCCTCCTTCACATCCGTACCCATTCTCTCTCGATCTTGGTGAATAATTTAATAACCCCGAATATAGATTTTGTGCCTGGTTTTTTGACAAAGGCGTCGAACCCTGTTTCTTTTATAGATATAATTTATTACTAGAACTATCTGCAAGCAAAACTCCTTACTTATCGATATGCTTCAGTAGGCTGGTAACAATTAAAGAAACTGTTTAACTTCAAATAACTAAACGTGTAAAACTTAAAATAAAATTGAACGTCAATTATATAAATTATTCACATTTAAAACTTGAAAAAGTCTTCTTGTAATGCAGAATTACAGTCAGGGACTTCAGCAAGGAACGCTAGTATAGAACTGCAGAGGACAAAATATGTAGTAAAACTAAACAGTTGGCCGTCGGTCAGCTGACACAGTGCGGTGTCTGGAATAACTAAGCCACGGTGCGGATTCTTGCTACCCTAGCAGCTGAGTGCCAATCGATCTAGCATTGCATGGAACATTTTTAACCCAAGCCCAGGGTTTTTAACATTTTGAAATATATTTTTATCAATGAATTGTAGTTTTAATTTTTATAGAGGCTGTAATCTTTTAATGGGTAGTATTTTAACAAGGAATGGATTAACAGCCTAACTCGGCCCGAATCTTGCCGTATGTTTAATAATTGTTTCTAAATTGACTGAAACAACATATACTTAATTAGTATACTTCGGTGGGGGAGAAATGAGGGTCTAAAAATCGTTGAAATGCATTTAAATTTCAACCAGGGAACAACAACGACACATACAACACTTGAGGTAAGGCAGAGTTTATTTGATTCAACAGTTAGACATATCGACCAGAAACGAAATTCCGATACAAAGTCTCTTAAAGATTCTCTTTCGCAAAGACGTATCAGGCTACTAGACCACTCTGAGCCTGGGTATCCTGTGCACATTCGAAAGAGAACAGTCTCAGTATCCTTCTGTTCCACGAGTCGAAACAAACTTGACCGCCTGTTGTTCTTTAATCTTTATTTCTGGCGAAATTGTTACGTAACTAATGTTGCAAGTGATAATAGAAATGTTCAACTACACAGTCACTAAACAGCTTATCTATTCTTAGACCTTACTTCTCAATCGGTGCAGTATATCAACATTCAGTGCATCAAACCGACCGACATTTGAAATTATCTGTATCCTTCTGTTTCACGGGTCGAAAACAGCTGTGGACTCGTTTTAAAATAACGCTGAGCGAGAAGCTGTATTTGTTCTGTTTACGCGAAATCCGTATCGAGATTTGAGGTACCGAATTACGTTACTAACTGATATATCTAGTGCGCGCCGGTTTTGACAAAGGGAGCAACGTGCATTTTTTGATGTCAGGGTTTTTAACCCTTTCGCAAAGAGCCACCTAAACTAGAAACTCGACACCGCCTTCACAAGCAATGAAAAGGAGAAAAACGCCACTACAATCAGAGTTATTGAAATCGAGCATGGCTCCTTCAGCCCTCTTGTTTTTTCATCATATGGGAAGCGGCAGAGAAGCCGAGCGCCAACACAAGCACACAATGTGTTCAGTGTCTGATACAGTTTAAAATCAGAAACGGTGAAATAGGAATGAGTAAAAGACATAGTTATCAACCGTGATGTCTTAGAGTTGCATTCCCCAATAATATACAGCCAGTTTCTGCTTCGCCGCTCGGTGTTTGTGTTTCTTCGACCGCTTGACTGGTTTTGGGGAATAGAAAGAGACTGGCCTCGTAGTCTAATTTTGTCAGCAATTGAGATACATGCCAGTATCACTTAAGCTTAATACTTTCACGGCCTGGGGTCATTTGGAGCTGATAGCCGAAAATGTTTTGCCCGTAAGCATGATTTTGTATTATCTACTACCCAAACCGTCTGCCAATGATTTAGATACAGGTCAAAACAAAGCGAAGTACACGCTTATATTTTATAAGAACCAGTAACTTTCGGCTGAGGCAGGGCTGTTCTTAATTTTTTGGCCATTTCAGCCTCAAGTTGCTCTTAAATTGTTCTTATTTCTTGGTATTTCCAAACAGTGCCCGGAACAATAGAAAGGCGCTAAGAAATACGTGTTTGCTATTAACTATTGTTTCATCCAGCGGTATGCGAAAAAACTTGAAACTGTCAATGCAGCGTCCGCGAACGTCACGAGCTTGCTTATCACTCTTCTAGCACCCGATGACCCAACTAATTCTACCAATTAAGTCTTTGTATACATGTACAGTTCAATCTGTGTAAAAGGATTAAATAAATTTCTTAAATTTGTTTGATCAAAATTGCAGCCTGGTCAGTGATTATTCTTAGCTTGTTCTTAACTTTTAGGTAAATTGCAGCCTGGGCGTTCTTAATAGCCACTCGAAGACTAGTTTTGAAAAAAACTGTTTTTCTGCGTGGGCGAGTACGCTGAATACGGGTTTGAGCAGTCTGCTCCGACGAAGGGCTAACGCTCGAAACGTCAGCTAAACACCATATCCCACAGGCGACAAACATACCATATCAACCTTTGTCGTTCTTAATAGAGTTTGTTCTTTTTTAAAAAAAGTGTGTAGCGTATCCTTTGACATGACAGTGCCAATTTGATATAATTATTAACTCTGAGCAGCAAGGGTCAAGTTCGTTTTGTGTGGGCGTCCCGCGATCACGCATCGGCCGATATTTCTTCCATAATACTTAGAGGGGGCTCAAGAAACAGTAGGGATAAATAAAGCAATAAATTAGCTTTCCTTCTACTGAAAGTTCATTCATAATCGCTTAAGTGGTTATTGAGAATGTTGCTTTTACTTTCTGTCCCGTCTTACTCACACGCACAAAAACAATAACAAACCTGTCCTATGTTGGTCAATTGCCTTCTACATCAACTTGCCCTTTTTTCACCTTAGTTTCAGTTTTAAACTGAAAACAAACTGGAACTTATTTAATGTACACAATCAAGCTCTGAAGTTTAACACTCTAACACTGCTTGTTAGACTTAAAAACTAGAAGTTACCAAAGGTAATGTTGCTGAGAGAATATGTGTACGTCTGGTTACCACGCAATAAATTGTTGCCAGGTGATCGAGCCATTTTTAAAAATATTTTACTTTACAGCATCTAAAACCTTTACTCTCTCCAATGTGTATGATTACAAGCAAATACATGTCTTATATATTAAAATTCGCTTGAAATCTAGAAGTTCGCTTGTGGCGCCATGGTAGGATTCTAGTCTTGGGAGTCCAATCGAAGTTGTCGCCGCGCGCCGTGGGATCAATTCTAGTCATGAACTGCCAACTATGTCAGTCCCACATGTTTTCACTTTACGACGACACCGCGAATCGCTTATACCGCTTTTCATTTTTTCTGATCATTTTTATGTCATCCGTATTGCACGCATGTGCAATGGATGACATATTGTGAGGGGGCGATTTTGTCACTCCCTCGCCCACTCACTCGCTCACTCCACTGTTAGTTCAATTTGTAACCGCTGGTTATGCAGTGCGGGCTCCGTTTTAATTCTTATCCAAACCGATAGTTTCTCCACGCGCAAAACATCATATTGGATTCATATTTTCCTGTGAAAACTTGACGGACATCGGCCAAACATGTCTCTGCTGGAAATGCAAACCATCCGACATTTTAAATCTAAAGTGAGACCATATATGCGATGCGTGTGGGAAAAATAACGCGGCTGAAACTTGTAGTTACAGTTAGAAAATATTTCATTCAACTTCAAGCTCGGTTTTTAAGGCGCCAAGAAGGTTCTATCATAGTCGATGAAATTATTACTGTTGTTTTATCAAATAAGATATTACAGAGAAGACAATCGTCACAGTTTTGTATTTCAGAAATGCAAAACAACAAATGGAAAGCCTGAGTGAACAGCCGGTGAGTGGCGAAAGTTCAAATTATGCAAAA
>JAOBRH010417719.1:0-10978 GCA_027575125.1 Umimayanthus parasiticus | reverse complement strand
AGAGCACGGCCAGTGCACGGCAAGGCAGCCTCGTTTCAAACTGAACAGGTTCAATATGGCGAATGGTCAGACTGAAGGCGAAGAATTGAAAATTTACAAATAATTTAAGTTTAAATCAAATAGATTTTAACGTAGTTTAGACAATTTTTGGTGTGGTTGGAATACTGGTACATATGGTCAGGCATAGCAACGTTAAAACGACGTTTTATTCCAGCTAAAAATGTTGTAAATAATATTCTTTTATTCAGAAAAACATAATAAGCAATCTTGTTTTTGAAACCAACAGATTTGCACTCATAGAATGAAGACCACTCTGCCTACTCTCAAGGCCAGCTCGCGTCGATGCCAAGTTGGATATAAAGCAGTTTTTATTAATATTTAGTTCATTTCTATTTCAAGATCAAAGGTTGTTAGTTTGCAGATTCCTGGACTACACTAATTAGGGGTGCATTATTGAACAGTAAAAGACAACAGATAGCATTTCATTGCTATCCGTGCTCCCATTCAGCTATGATTGGTCAATTTGATCAGACAAGAATCTATAAGAACATTCTAAAAACAACCTAAAGCTGAAAACACTTGAAGCCATATCAATGTTTCAAGATGACATATTAAATTCCTTACTTAATTCAAATGATACCAAAGCTATATAAATTTCTCAACATTTATTTTCATACAAAGCTTAAACTCTATGTGCAATTTTTTCATTTCACATTTTTTTAAACTTTAACACACTTATAAACTATACAAAGACAATTTAGGATCAATCATAATCAATTTGCGGCTAAGAAGCCCAAGAACAATGATTAACTTCAGCCAAAATATTTGGTTCTTATACATAGATGTCCACCCGTTAGTTTTCGCGACCTTTTTATACATTGAGACACAATATTTTTACAACCTTTTCATATAATTATGATAAAATACATATTTTGGTGACCCTTTCATATACTAAATTGCAAATTTAGCGACCTTTTCATATACCTCTAGAATGCTATTTTCGCTACAATATCATAGCTACCACTTTTGGGCGAAATCGCCTCGCCCGTATTGCTCACTATAGAAAGTAACTCCAGAAATTATAGTTTGGCATGTGTACATGTAAGTTGGAGACATCTTACATGTAGCGAGGTGATAGATTTTTGAGTGTTTTGAAGCCCCGGGTACTAATTTCGTACTACCACATCTGGCTTATGCCATGCACACATGAGAACTTGGGTTTAAGGAAGATAGCACACTGGGTTCTAGATGGACGGAGAAATACAATCTGAACAAGCTAAGAAGAAGATGAGAATAACAAATGCCACTGGTAATGCGTAACAGTACAAATATTTGGGAATTAATAGTCTTAATAGTAATCGAGTACGTGGTAAAAAGATCAAGTAAAGTAGTCTATATATGGATTAAACTGAGGTCACAGGTTAAAAGTCATATTTACAAGTCAGATTCTTAAGTGTAGTAATTGGTTCTAGGCTAAACTCATTCTGTCATTATACAAGTCTATTGCAAATTCTAGATTTCAAGTGTCTTAAGGAATTTGAGCAGCAGTTTTTGCTTTTAGTAAGAGCAAAAGATGAGTTTTATTGAGATTATTTTTTGAAATGCGTAAGTTTGAGGAGGGCTTTCAATGATGTATTCAGTGGTATTGAATCCATAAATTTTTAGTGTTATGTAAGCCACTATTGGCACACTGAGACATTTTGCTTACGCTAGTTATGGCAGTTAATCTTTTAACTAGCTTAGAACACAGCCAGAATGTAAACTCAACTGCAAAAAAAAACAGAAGTTAAGTATTAGAAAAGATTAAGCCTTTAAGGATGCCTATACTGGCTGTTGGACTAAACTGAAGTAGCAGTTTAAAATTACATTTACGAATAGCGTTTGTTAATCTTAACTTAACACACCCTTTAGCAAAAAAATATCCTTAAACAAAGGCTTTGGGAAGTACACCTTGTGCGCGGATTCATATGAAGTGGGAGACAAGATTCATCATGTGATGACTTACTTTGATTTTTGTACTGTCAGTATTATAGGGTGTAGGAAAAAACACCTAAAGAGTTTGTAAACAGTTAATAGTAACTTTGGTAATCTAAGCTGTAAATCTTTAGCTCTATCGCTGGGAAGCGTAGGGAAGGCAGCAGCTACATTCCCAACAGTATCACGTCTCTGCTGTGTTACGCAATCATCTGATTTGCATGCTAGTCACGTGCGTTACACAGTTCATCAACTCACGTCCACTGCACTGCCAAACATGCGCGTTCTCCGTACCCAACACATAATTTGCTTGATAATAGCCCCTGGGCATGCGTATCATCATGGTGCCCCCACAGAATCTGCTTCAATACCACGTTCAGCAGCTGTTGACATCCTTATGTTTGAGAAGCTAAAACACAACACAAAAAGGAGAGAACTAGAAACAAGTCACTTAATACAAACTTTCCAAACCTAAATAAAACTAAAAAGGAAAATTTGCTCCCATCGAACAAGTTTGGGAACAACGCGAAATCCCAAGATAAGCACGTCACTCATTCTGAAAAACACGACATTTGTACACCTTTGCCAAAATGAAAATAAACTAAAAAAATCAAGAAATGTATACCGCCGGTACACGTATCCCCTTCAAACAACATACCGAAGCTTCCCCAAACGGCACAAACAAATCCCAATGAAAGTGAACCATCCGGCTCGGCAATACTTACCTAACCTATGGTTACCTCTGGTGGTTACATTCATATTTTCTATGAACGACAAGAAGTCTATGAAAATCACTTCGAAATATTGCTATGATATTATTAATAGCTATTGTCGAGATAACATTTTCAAACTGATTGTTTTTTCTTCCTTGCTTTTTTATTTCTTGGCATACTCTTGTACATAATGCTGTAACTTGCATTCTTCGCACTCAACGTACTGCTATTGCATAAAGATCAATAAAATATCATTGTTATATTTATTATTACCCTATAGAGACAGTGATCCCACTGATCATATTCCGAAAGCACTCAGATTTATAGAAACCCTCTTGAAGCAATATACAATGTAACAATTGATCCAAAGTTTAGGATGAGCTTAAAACATACATCTTGTTTTGAAAATGTCAGGGTTTTCAGCCCACGTGTTCCTTCCGAAACGCCGTCACCTCGAACGCACCCTTTATTGCGCATATTATTTATAATTTTGATTGGAGAGCTGCTGATAACAGTTGCAAAGGTGAACTGAAACAATCATAGTTGGCTATAATATCACAAAACCAAACAACACGGAAATTCTGGCAAGGTCATGTGTATTAAATTACACTTCATAATCTACTGGATCATTACAAACCGCTTGCCATTTATCGGCAATATCTGCTAAGCCGTACCTTGTGGTTTACTTGAGCTGGAAAGTGAAAACAAAATACTAGAGTCTTGTTGTGTTTCTGTCAGCCTCAAATGGCTTTGGGACATTTCATCAGAGTTGCAGCTGAGCTGATTCTTGTCTTTCTTGTTCTTGGCAACGTTCGCTGTCACAGAAAAGACAGGTTGGACTTGTAAGTACATAAAACAACTTATTAGATTTCGATCAGCTGATCACACGCAAAAACATATTTAGATATTCGCGGTACTAAAAATTGTCCTTTCAACTGGGGAAGATTTATAGCGGTAAATCCTTTTGAAATTCTAACTTGATGCTTTCTCTATTTCTGCATGTTTTATGTTGTTTTGTGGTTGTGTTAAAATTTCGGATGTAGTTTGTGAAGTTTAAATCTGCTAGATTCCCAGAGGCGTTTAAGTGGAGCTTGAGGTTGTAAAAGAAGATGGAAATGTTTTTAAAATATTTCAGTACAACAGAAAGGATTGAAACACGGTTTGGCAATAATACTCGCATTCATCAATTTCTGAAACTTTTATATGTGTATTTTCAAAAGAGACACAACAAATGTTTTAGGTCATTTCCGGCAAACTGCGCAACTAATTTCTCAGACTCAAACCTTTACAAGACCTCGTGTGATGCTTATGCACGCTACGCTACGACCAACAAAACAAGGAAAAAACAATGTGGAACAAATTATTACACTAGTGATAGGGTTTCAATCGAAAATTCATACTCATAGTTTTCCATAATACTTTTAGCACAATAAAGGAAACAAACGCCTAGTCAAATAAAGAACACACATATCAAGAAATGAGTAGAGTTCTGTATAAAGGGCCGATTTTTGTCTTGCAATCATGCAGCAGGGCACATTCTGGAGATGTCAATTCTTAGTGAAAGGTATTTTAATTTTGACAACAAGTGAAGAGGTTTAATGGCTCCGCCATTAACTTATTAGGCTGGGCTTTCACTCTGAAACTTTTCTGTGCTTAGCCGCTTATCTTTGTTTGTTAGGATTTGCACTTCTTTATCTCTGCCCAAAACTAAGAACTACTAGACAAAACACAGACATTTATTTTCATTTAGTTTGACCCGGCTCACATTCAATTCCTTTCAAAGTTGGTGTTTGAATTATTAAAAAGGATAATATCCATTCAGGTAAATGTCTACTGTGGTGAAATTGTACGCGTATTGATATGACATTCGCTTTTTTGTGCCTCTTCGTCTCAGTTTGTGATTAGGATAGAGTAGAATAGAGCAATTAACATTGTTTCATTTTCTTAGAATGGTTGTACCATAACCAAAAGGTCAGGAAGTACCCTTTTAGAGTCGCTTTTGTTTTCAAAATAATCTGGGGAAGACCTTTCCATAGCTTTGCAAAATGCATAGATATTCAAGCTAAAAATATCAAGTTTAATACGGCATGGGTATGTAATCCCTTTTGACGTTCTATGCTCCCCGACAGGTTGGATGAGTTGGACAGGTTGGCCGGAATACAGATAGGCGAGCACGCAGCGAACGGGGCAAAAACAACGGAAAGCCACCTCTGTGAATTTAGAGAACCGTACGTCACTGGTAGGAGAAAGGGGGGTATTGATAGGTAAGTACACAACTCGATTTGTATTCTTGATGTCGCTGACAACTCGGAATCTGCGATAGACCGTTTAGAGAATACTTCAGAGTGTAAAGTTTTGTTGAAGCAAGATAATTTGACAAAGAATGCAGTGCGTGCAGATTTGGGGTTCGCAAAAAGTTCATAGGTCCTACACGTTTTTAAAAAATTAAATCGTGCCTGTGCGATAGTGATAATCAGGATTATCATGTGCTGAAAATAGCCATGACTGATTGAAGGAGTTTTATTACACACAAATGGCATATAATAAACTACACAAATAAGTTTGTCAATGGCCATGTGAAGGTTTATCTTTATTTTTGTTTTTGTTTATGCTTTCTTAGTATCAGTTATAATTCTGTTTGGAAATTAGCAAGAGCCTCGATAACTTTATTCTATTTGTTTATTTACTTGCCTTTGCTTGTCTTTTTGAAATATGTGGAAAAGCTGATAACAAACTACTATACAGGAAGACCTTCTTTTTATTCTGACAACACAAAAAGTCTATAGCTCAAGAAAAGGTGAAAAGAACAATCCCATAAAAATTTAAATTTTGCATTGCTGAAAATATAGTACGCCAGCAGATGTTTGCCTTATCAGCAACATAAGAAAAGCTTACTCTATCTTCTAGTTAAAGACGTGTTGAAGTATTTCCTAAGGCGATATGTTAGATAAGATACAGAACTAATTTTGATGAATTGCTACAATTTATATATGTCATATTTTTGACCCCTAAAATATCTCATTGTGCCAACGAAAATAATTAGAATTAGTCCGTTGCCAACACAACGAAAAGGACAAACAAAACTCAAACCATCCTCAATTTATGAATTGCGTTGTCTTACTCACTTCACTAGGAGAAAAATGATCCAAATTTATTAAAGGTTATCAGTTTGAAGTTAAGGAACTTCCCTACTGTGCAATAGAACATCTGACACGATTCTCAAACCACTTAACTGAGCATGTTGCGAGCTTAAACCCAAACCCCTGACATCCCCAAGCAGGTGGTCGAGGATGTTCTGATAGCAATCTTTTCCGGTGAAGAGTACTTTGATGCTTTTCAAACAAGAAATCCTAAAATATTACAATATTTGGAATTCCTGTTGGTTGGATTGCGTTCCATTGCTTTCTGGTGCTGCGAGCAATAGGTGGACTGTAATTGTTTTAGTTATTTCAAACCTGGCAAATTAATGTCAACTGTAACTCTTCATTGTTTTAGGCCTTTGACGCTTTAAAAGTATTAGTCAAACAACGAAAAAGGCATGGTACACATCATACCAGAATTTAAGGATATTAAATACCGGAGATGGGGAATGAGTAAGAAACGCAGTTACAAGTTATAAGCCCACGTTTAAACCAAATTTGATTTTGCCCTGTTTAATATTTTTCATACGATTTTTAGATACCTTGTTGCTTTTTGCAGGATTTTAAAGGCTTATGTCAACGGCAAACGATTTCCAGTTAATGAACTAATGTTGTAATGGATTTATTTAACTGAGAAAAGTCTTCAAGTGGCTCAGGACCATCAGTCCCTTTCAATCAGTTTAAAAATTGATGCAGGTGTCGAAAGAAGGAAGAGAACATTATAGATTTGTTTTAAGGACAAAACCACAGCTGAACTTAGGCACGCAACGGCGTGAACACTCAGCGTGGGTCGCGGCCAGGAGTGAGAGGGAGGGAAGACCACAGAGTAAGGGTGGTGGGAGAGGGGGGTAATATGGGAAGGGATCAGACAGAAAAGTAGGAAATTGGAAATTGAGATTGGCGAAGGCATGACATTTGGGTATAACATAGTATTGCTCACAATGCGGTATCTTTTTCTTGGTAAGGGGAGGCTGGTTAGGATGGGGAATCAAAGGAGTCGCACATTGGTGGACAGTTGATACTTCGGAATCTTTGGTGCCCTGTACGGCCAAATATACCCGAGATATTTGGTTATCTAATATTTTTTTAAATGGCAGAGCCGGGTCTAATCAAGTTTAAGAAACATACTTTCAATAATTACCTACTTTGGTAGTTAGTTGTTCAATCAGTATAGCTAGATATTTCTCCAGTATTTCTTTTTTAAAATTTGTATTTGATATTGGTAGTTTGATTTTTACGTATACACTCTAACAAAGTGAACTAAGAATCAATTATAATAATATTATTATTATTATTATTATTATTATTATTATTAGCTATTTTTAATATTCTTGTTTGATGACCAGTCAATTATTAGGAATTTCCGGACGTCACCTAAATCTTGGGCTTAAGCTTTCTAAAACTGACAGCAAACATTTTTTAAATAGTTACAAATTGCAGAAGTGGCAAATGATATTTCTATTTTAGTTTTCAGTCTTGGTTTGCATTATCGTTAAAGATAGAAAAATGGACAGGCTTAAAACATACATAACTTGGAGAGATTTAATTTTGTAATTGACATAAGACTCAACCGAGTCATCTCAAGGTATGAAGCCGCCAAGTTAGCGCGTATCTTTTATTGATACACCAACAAGACTATTCAACTGTAAAGTTGTTGGTAAAAACCAATTTTTTCCATGCAAACTACCTGTTTTTGCGGCTGTTCCAAGTGAAACTCATTTCTATTATCTATTATCTATCCAAGATATTTTAATTTATACAGAGAATTGTCGTAAAATGTATTTGAGCACGTTTAACGTTAGAAAAAGTCGAAAGTGTGCAGTAGTTGACGGCCAATATAGAGGTAAAATACTTATAAAAAATAATATGTAGTCGAGACGAAATCTCAAATTATTTTAATGTTATGGAAGTTTGAACAGTATTTAATGTTACTTATGTTCAAGCTGTCCAAATGTATTGACTTGCCAGTGGGATAGGCTAAGTCGCTAAATTGGCTAAAGGCGAAATTTAATCATCCCTTACTCCGAACCAAAGAATCTTGTCGTTCTAAGAATTTTAAGGAAGTGTTCAAAACAGAACAGTAAAATTTCTCAAAGGCGAAAAACTTCACAAGATACATACTTTTTTAGTAACATCAGTCATTAAGATATTAAAAATGACAACGATTGCTATTCGTGTTTCTATCGAGCTTTTTGTTCTTCTAGATTTTTGTTCCGGATCTGCTCAGACAGGTCTTGGTAAAAACTGATGACACCCGCGTGGACTTTTTTTAACATGTGGCTACCAGTGAAACAGCTCATCGCTTTCTTCTTGCAGAAACGAAAACTGTGTATTTTATCAGCATCACAGGTTTGATTTGCAATCGCCCATAAATACCCGCAAACATGTGAAACTTGGTGTCGGTAATCATTTCCACGTTCAAAAATCTACGTGCCTTCGGGCGCTTTTCTTGTTTCCCCGGCAACCTCACTCGCCTTGCTTGTTAGTATTCTGTCTTTTACAAATGGACAACAATTTTGTGGTAAGGCATTAGAGATGCGACCAATGATGTAATCTTGTGGTTTTTCTCGTTCGCTATCTTTTATTTTCGTTTCTCTGACAACAAAGGCATTTCCATCTTTACTGTAATGATTATTAGGTTCTGGATGACCAGTGAACGTATCGTCGATTGAATATTTAAAATCCTAGATTTACTCTAGATGATACCTTTCCAAGCAAAGCTGATGCCATTGAGATTGCGTCTGACCAAGTTTTTAAATACCATTTTAAATAAATTGGCGCAAGATGCATGAGATTAGTGGTACGTGAACATGCAGGAATACATGGGTTTCCGCCAGGTAGAGATTAAAGGTCGACTGCATTTAGAATTCCTGGAGCTGGGAAAGAAAGGTGAAGAATAAAACGATAGTGGTTTCACACACGAGCAAAGCAAACAATGAATGAGTTCTATCGTGATATCAAATGCTTAAAAGCGTCAGTCTATTTAGTGGTATTTTGCGCAAGGAAGAACATCAGTCTGCGCAGAACTGTACTTGCTCGGATAGTAGTCATACTCAAAGTAAACCACACACTAGACCAATTATTATATATTTCGAGGACAAGGAAAGAGGGTTTCATAGGCTGGCAAAAGAAAACTAGTCGAGTATACCCGAGTATAGTACTTAGGATACTATCTGTTACAGTTGCTGAGTTTTGTTATTGCTGAGATTTGTGATTAGTTTCATTGAAAGAACGTTTGAAGTGCTTGGTGTGAGAAACAAGCTCCGTTTCCTTTGTTACACATTCATTACATACAGTTGACAGTTTTTTATGTTCGTGACGAAATATATCGTTTGAATAATGAATAGCCAACTCAAAATAGGACAAGGTGTGATATTTTAGATGGATCTATTTTCACATTGAGCTCAAAGTTTCTATTGAACTTGAACAACTATCTGCGTACATAAGTTCAGTAGCCACGCTAACGAATTCTTTCAACACCTACCCCCAAATTAAATGAATTATGTCGTCTACACTGCAGCATATAAAATCAATTAATCAATTTCATAAAAAGTTAATAAGAAACTTCCAGCTTTGCCGTACTCTACTTTACTCTTTAAAAACAATCCGTATAAGCTTCAAATTTTACTGGAAATTACTTTCAAGTAAAAACCAACCCTGTCGTTTGTACATCTATTTATCACAATAATCTTTCTGTCAGAGTTAATAGAAACCGTTGTGAAATTGAATTTCAGATTAAAGTTTAACACCAACCCCAGACAAGACAGGACACTGCACTTTCGTATTGTAAAGAGATGCTGCAAGGGTTGGACTGGAAAAGAATGCAATCAAAGTAAGTATTCATGACCTTGAAGCTGGTCAAGCAAGATTTCTAATGGAGTAATGCAAGTACAACGCCTCAACTGAAAGGCAAAATTTATTCTTAATGTCATAAAACAAGAGAAGATAATCCTAAGAGAAGGCATCTTTCATACATGGGTCCGTACCCATGAAAATTTTTTAAAATCTATTTTTAGAAATGTTGCTATTTTTATACGCAAAATGATTGGTTCCTTTTGCACACGTGATACTCGGTCAAGCATTGCAGAATTTAGCGAGAGCAAATGGCCGACTAGCATTGGAGTGTGCACACACTGCACTGGATGTTTTATTCATAAGTGAAAACTAGCAGCAGTCGCTTGCTGTGATCGAGAGACAGTTCGGCACAAGAGAGTCAAAACTGCTCCCTACTTTCATGACGAACTCTGTGTGGAACGATAAGTGCAAAATTTAAAGTTGTTGTGAAACATTTTCTCGTGGAGACCAGATTTCTATTTTGTCCTGCATGCCATAGCTCAAGCTGTTTACCACTTTGCTCATTCTCACAGCTGGTTGAGTCAAGTATTAAAACCCAAACACTGCTGCTGACAGTGACAAAAAGGAGTCTGAAGATAATGTATTTATTGGAGCTGCAATATTGAATATATCGAATCTTACAAGGGAGCTTGCATAATTGGCCTCATTCGGGAAGTGAAACGGTGGACTTCAGCAGTGTGCCATGGAAAGTCTGTGTTCACTTGAACGAAGGAGGACTTAATTTCACGAAGGATGAACTGATTCAGTGATTGACTTTGTCTGTGAAGCTGACAATTGCACGCATAAGTTTACTTCATGCAGAGAGTGTTTTCCGGAAAAACCCTGCGTCGTTTCGTCGCAGACTGCTTTGGCCAGCGTTTATGGAAATGACAAATTGTTTGAAATATTTCCTCCAATTTAGAAGCTATCACTGTTGTTCAGCGTGATCAGTATACTACGGTCTATGCGAACAGTTTATTGCGAGCTTCTCGTGAAGTTATGTCGCACGAGATTTTAGGTTTTCTTGCAAAGTATGAAGGAAAGAGAATTAGCAAAATTAACAGAAGAAGGTATGCGATGTTGACAAACTGAAAGGGTATGTACTCTCTGCTAAGAGGAAATAATCTCAGCTTCCATTTATTTTGTATCTGGTTATGTCACAACGCACAGGTGTTGAGATGTTGTAGATGTAACGATCGAATCACTCTAGGTTTGTAATTTTTTTTACACCTTTTTAGGTCAAATTCAACCTCCAGATCAGAATATATTATATTATGAAAACGAGAAATTTTGTAATCTTTACTTGATTAAAATATG